>CM049576.1:6288793-6523793 GCA_027123335.1 Amphiprion clarkii
CATAAAAGTAAGACACCGCTTTGATTCATCGGATTTGACTAAGGGTTGATGTCATTAACTTGGTCGTTAATTCCATTCCTTTGATACTTTGCAATTTTTGATTCTCAAGCCAAATTCCCGCTACGATATTCAAATATATCTCTCCGTTTCCTCTTCCTGTCACATAGACATATACACACACGCACACACACGAACAAACTCACGCACATACGCTCACATCTGACCTGTATATTTTAACTGTTTACTGAACTTATTCATTTGTACCTTTGATTAGTAGAAATAAATATTCACCTTAGACCAAAGTTCATCTCCGTTTGTTTTGTGTTTCTGGTAAGAGTCACTGTCGGCTGAAAAGTATTCTACTTCAGATTATCAGATTGAGATTTGATCAAAATAAAAATTCATTCAAACTTAACTTGAATTGATGAATTCAGTTGGAGTTCGAATAATCAAATAATTAAGTAATTAATTATTCCTCTAACGAGGTGGTGCCCCGAAAATATTAATCAAATATCAATAACTAATAAATATAATAATTTAATAAGGCACTTATCGCTACAGTATAGTAAGGCGTTTTTTTTGCACCAAAATTCATGATGAGTTTTTTTTCAAAGAAAACCTTTCTGGAGTGTTTTTCAGGCCCTCTTTTACATCATTTCATCATATGGCACGTTTTTACAACATGTTTGAAAATTCGCATTTTTTTTCGACATAGTATAGTAAGGCGTTTTTTTTTGCGCCAAAATTCATGATGATTTTTTTTTCAAAGAAAACCTTTCTGGAGTGTTTTTCACGCCCTCCTTTACATTATTTCATCATATGGCACGTTTTTACAACATCTTTGAAAAATGGCATTTTTTTTCGACATAGTATAGTAAGGCGTTTTTTTTTGCGCCAAAATTCATGATGATTTTTTTTTCAAAGAAAACCTTTCTGGAGTGTTTTTCACGCCGTCCTTTACATTATTTCATCATATGGCACGTTTTTACAACATCTTTGAAAAATGGCATTTTTTTTCGACATAGTATAGTAAGGCGTTTTTTTTGCGCCAAAATTCATGATGATTTTTTTTTCAAAGAAAACCTTTCTGGAGTGTTTTTCACGCCGTCCTTTACATTATTTCATCATATGGCACGTTTTTACAACATCTTTGAAAATTCGCATTTTTTTTCGACATAGTATAGTAAGGCGTTTTTTTTGCACCAAAATTCATGATGATTTTTTTTTCAAAGAAAACCTTTCTGGAGTGTTTTTCACGCCCTCGTTTACATTATTTCTTCATATGGCACGTTTTTACAACATGTTTGAAAATTCGCATTTTTTTTCGACATAGTATAGTAAGGCGTTTTTTTTGCGCCAAAATTCATGATGATTTTTTTTTCAAAGAAAACCTTTCTGGAGTGTTTTTCACGCCGTCCTTTACATTATTTCATCATATGGCACGTTTTTACAACATCTTTGAAAAATGGCATTTTTTTTCGACATAGTATAGTAAGGCGTTTTTTTTGCACCAAAATTCATGATGAGTTTTTTTTCAAAGAAAACCTTTCTGGAGTGTTTTTCACGCCCTCTTTTACATCATTTCATCATATGGCACGTTTTTACAACATGTTTGAAAATTCGCATTTTTTTTCGACATAGTATAGTAAGGCGTTTTTTTTTGCGCCAAAATTCATGATGATTTTTTTTTCAAAGAAAACCTTTCTGGAGTGTTTTTCACGCCCTCCTTTACATTATTTCATCATATGGCACGTTTTTACAACATCTTTGAAAAATGGCATTTTTTTTCGACATAGTATAGTAAGGCGTTTTTTTTGCGCCAAAATTCATGATGATTTTTTTTTCAAAGAAAACCTTTCTGGAGTGTTTTTCACGCCGTCCTTTACATTATTTCATCATATGGCACGTTTTTACAACATCTTTGAAAATTCGCATTTTTTTTCGACATAGTATAGTAAGGCGTTTTTTTTGCGCCAAAATTCATGATGATTTTTTTTTCAAAGAAAACCTTTCTGGAGTGTTTTTCACGCCTCCTTTACATTATTTCATCATATGGCACGTTTTTACAACATGTTTGAAAATTCGCATTTTTTTTCGACATAGTATAGTAAGGCGTTTTTTTTGCGCCAAAATTCATGATGATTTTTTTTTCAAAGAAAACCTTTCTGGAGTGTTTTTCACGCCCTCCTTTACATTATTTCATCATATGGCACGTTTTTACAACATCTTTGAAAAATGGCATTTTTTTTCGACATAGTATAGTAAGGCGTTTTTTTTGCGCCAAAATTCATGATGATTTTTTTTTCAAAGAAAACCTTTCTGGAGTGTTTTTCACGCCGTCCTTTACATTATTTCATCATATGGCACGTTTTTACAACATCTTTGAAAAATCGCATTTTTTTTCGACATAGTATAGTAAGGCGTTTTTTTTGCGCCAAAATTCATGATGATTTTTTTTTCAAAGAAAACCTTTCTGGAGTGTTTTTCACGCCGTCCTTTACATTATTTCATCATATGGCACGTTTTTACAACATCTTTGAAAATTCGCATTTTTTTTCGACATAGTATAGTAAGGCGTTTTTTTTGCACAAAAATTCATGATGATTTTTTTTTCAAAGAAAACCTTTCTGGAGTGTTTTTCACACCCTCCTTTACATTATTTCTTCATATGGCACGTTTTTACAACATGTTTGAAAATTCGCATTTTTTTTCGACATAGTATAGTAAGGCGTTTTTTTGCACCAAAATTCATGATGATTTTTTTTTCAAAGAAAACCTTTCTGGAGTGTTTTGCACGCCCTCCTTTACATTATTTCATCATATGGCACGTTTTTACAACATGTTTGAAAAATGGCAATTTTTTTTTGACAGTCATGTTTTGGACGACATACTAAACGACGTTTTTGTCATATTTTGGACGAGATTCTAAACTATGACGTTTTAGTGACATTTGGACGACAGACTAAACTATGACTTACTAAAATACATCAACTTAGTAAATGGCCATGAGCTGGAATCGAACCGGTGTCTCTGACATAGTCTTGTTAATGGATCACCGTCTCAACCAGTTGAGCTACACAGGTACCTCATTTGCAGTTGCTGGACGACATACTGAACTATGACATTTTGTAGGACATACTGAACTATGACGCTTTTGTCATATTTTGGACGACATTCTAAACTATGACGTTTTTGTCGCATTTTGTTTTGGACAGTATACTAAGGCGTTTTTTTTGCGCCAAAATTCATGATGATTTTTTTTTCAAAGAAAACCTTTCTGGAGTGTTTTTCACGCCGTCCTTTACATTATTTCATCATATGGCATGTTTTTACAACATCTTTGAAAAATGGCATTTTTTTTCGACATAGTATAGTAAGGCGTTTTTTTTGCGCCAAAATTCATGATGATTTTTTTTTCAAAGAAAACCTTTCTGGAGTGTTTTTCACGCCGTCCTTTACATTATTTCATCATATGGCATGTTTTTACAACATCTTTGAAAAATGGCATTTTTTTTCGACATAGTATAGTAAGGCGTTTTTTTTGCGCCAAAATTCATGATGATTTTTTTTTCAAAGAAAACCTTTCTGGAGTGTTTTTCACGCCCTCCTTTACATTATTTCATCATATGGCACGTTTTTACAACATGTTTGAAAATTCGCATTTTTTTTCGACATAGTATAGTAAGGCGTTTTTTTTGCGCCAAAATTCATGATGATTTTTTTTTCAAAGAAAACCTTTCTGGAGTGTTTTTCACGCCGTCCTTTACATTATTTCATCATATGGCACGTTTTTACAACATGTTTGAAAATTCGCATTTTTTTTCGACATAGTATAGTAAGGCGTTTTTTTTGCGCCAAAATTCATGATGATTTTTTTTTCAAAGAAAACCTTTCTGGAGTGTTTTTCACGCCGTCCTTTACATTATTTCATCATATGGCACGTTTTTACAACATCTTTGAAAATTCGCATTTTTTTTTCGACATAGTATAGTAAGGCGTTTTTTTTGCGCCAAAATTCATGATGATTTTTTTTTCAAAGAAAACCTTTCTGGAGTGTTTTTCACGCCGTTCTTTACATTATTTCATCATATGGCACGTTTTTACAACATCTTTGAAAATTCGCATTTTTTTTCGACATAGTATAGTAAGGCGTTTTTTTTGCGCCAAAATTCATGATGATTTTTTTTTCAAAGAAAACCTTTCTGGAGTGTTTTTCACGCCGTCCTTTACATTATTTCATCATATGGCACGTTTTTACAACATGTTTGAAAATTCGCATTTTTTTTCGACATAGTATAGTAAGGCGTTTTTTTTGCGCCAAAATTCATGATGATTTTTTTTCAAAGAAAACCTTTCTGGAGTGTTTTTCACGCCCTCTTTTACATCATTTCATCATATGGCACGTTTTTACAACATGTTTGAAAATTCGCATTTTTTTTCGACATAGTATAGTAAGGCGTTTTTTTTGCGCCAAAATTCATGATGATTTTTTTTTCAAAGAAAACCTTTCTGGAGTGTTTTTCACGCCCTCCTTTACATTATTTCATCATATGGCATGTTTTTACAACATCTTTGAAAATTCGCATTTTTTTTCGACATAGTATAGTAAGGCGTTTTTTTTGCGCCAAAATTCATGATGATTTTTTTTTCAAAGAAAACCTTTCTGGAGTGTTTTTCACGCCGTCCTTTACATTATTTCATCATATGGCACGTTTTTACAACATGTTTGAAAATTCGCATTTTTTTTCGACATAGTATAGTAAGGCGTTTTTTTTGCGCCAAAATTCATGATGATTTTTTTTCAAAGAAAACCTTTCTGGAGTGTTTTTCACGCCGTCCTTTACATTATTTCATCATATGGCACGTTTTTACAACATCTTTGAAAATTCGCATTTTTTTTCGACATAGTATAGTAAGGCGTTTTTTTTGCGCCAAAATTCATGATGATTTTTTTTTCAAAGAAAACCTTTCTGGAGTGTTTTTCACGCCTCCTTTACATTATTTCATCATATGGCACGTTTTTACAACATCTTTGAAAATTCGCATTTTTTTTCGACATAGTATAGTAAGGCGTTTTTTTTGCGCCAAAATTCATGATGATTTTTTTTTCAAAGAAAACCTTTCTGGAGTGTTTTTCACGCCGTCCTTTACATTATTTCATCATATGGCACGTTTTTACAACATGTTTGAAAATTCGCATTTTTTTTCGACATAGTATAGTAAGGCGTTTTTTTTGCACAAAAATTCATGATGATTTTTTTTCAAAGAAAACCTTTCTGGAGTGTTTTTCACGCCCTCCTTTACATTATTTCTTCATATGGCACGTTTTTACAACATGTTTGAAAATTCGCATTTTTTTTCGACATAGTATAGTAAGGCGTTTTTTTTGCACCAAAATTCATGATGAGTTTTTTTTCAAAGAAAACCTTTCTGGAGTGTTTTTCACGCCCTCCTTTACATTATTTCATCATATGGCACGTTTTTACAACATGTTTGAAAAATGGCAATTTTTTTTTGACAGTCATATTTTGGACGACATACTAAACGACGTTTTTGTCATATTTTGGACGACATTCTAAACTATGACGTTTTAGTGACATTTGGACGACAGACTAAACTATGACATACTAAAATACATCAACTTAGTAAATGGCCATGAGCTGGAATCGAACCGGTGTCTCTGACATAGTCTTGTTAATGGGTCACCGTCTCAACCAGTTGAGCTACACAGGTACCTCATTTGCAGTTGCTGGACGACATACTGAACTATGACATTTTGTAGGACATACTGAACTATGACGCTTTTGTCATATTTTGGACGACATACTAAACTATGACGTTTTTGTCGCATTTTGTTTTGGACAGTATACTAAGGCGTTTTTTTTGCGCCAAAATTCATGATTTTTTTTTCAAAGAAAACCTTTCTGGAGTGTTTTTCACGCCCTCCTTTACATTATTTCATCATATGGCACGTTTTTACAACATGTTTGAAAATTCGCATTTTTTTTCGACATAGTATAGTAAGGCGTTTTTTTTGCACCAAAATTCATGATGATTTTTTTTTCAAAGAAAACCTTTCTGGAGTGTTTTTCACGCCCTCCTTTACATTATTTCATCATATGGCACGTTTTTACAACATGTTTGAAAATTCGCATTTTTTTTCGACATAGTATAGTAAGGCGTTTTTTTTGCGCCAAAATTCATGATGATTTTTTTTTCAAAGAAAACCTTTCTGGAGTGTTTTTCACGCCGTCCTTTACATTATTTCATCATATGGCACGTTTTTACAACATGTTTGAAAATTCGCATTTTTTTTCGACATAGTATAGTAAGGCGTTTTTTTTGCGCCAAAATTCATGATGATTTTTTTTTCAAAGAAAACCTTTCTGGAGTGTTTTTCACGCCTCCTTTACATTATTTCATCATATGGCACGTTTTTACAACATGTTTGAAAATTCGCATTTTTTTTCGACATAGTATAGTAAGGCGTTTTTTTTGCGCCAAAATTCATGATGATTTTTTTTTCAAAGAAAACCTTTCTGGAGTGTTTTTCACGCCTCCTTTACATTATTTCATCATATGGCATGTTTTTACAACATCTTTGAAAAATGGCATTTTTTTTCGACATAGTATAGTAAGGCGTTTTTTTTGCGCCAAAATTCATGATGATTTTTTTTTCAAAGAAAACCTTTCTGGAGTGTTTTTCACGCCCTCCTTTACATTATTTCATCATATGGCACGTTTTTACAACATCTTTGAAAAATGGCATTTTTTTTCGACATAGTATAGTAAGGCGTTTTTTTTGCGCCAAAATTCATGATGATTTTTTTTTCAAAGAAAACCTTTCTGGAGTGTTTTTCACGCCTCCTTTACATTATTTCATCATATGGCACGTTTTTACAACATCTTTGAAAATTCGCATTTTTTTTCGACATAGTATAGTAAGGCGTTTTTTTTGCGCCAAAATTCATGATGATTTTTTTTTCAAAGAAAACCTTTCTGGAGTGTTTTTCACGCCCTCCTTTACATTATTTCATCATATGGCACGTTTTTACAACATCTTTGAAAAATGGCATTTTTTTTCGACATAGTATAGTAAGGCGTTTTTTTTGCGCCAAAATTCATGATGATTTTTTTTTCAAAGAAAACCTTTCTGGAGTGTTTTTCACGCCGTCCTTTACATTATTTCATCATATGGCACGTTTTTACAACATGTTTGAAAATTCGCATTTTTTTTCGACATAGTATAGTAAGGCGTTTTTTTTGCGCCAAAATTCATGATGATTTTTTTTTCAAAGAAAACCTTTCTGGAGTGTTTTTCACGCCGTCCTTTACATTATTTCATCATATGGCACGTTTTTACAACATCTTTGAAAATTCGCATTTTTTTTCGACATAGTATAGTAAGGCGTTTTTTTTGCGCCAAAATTCATGATGATTTTTTTTTCAAAGAAAACCTTTCTGGAGTGTTTTTCACGCCTCCTTTACATTATTTCATCATATGGCACGTTTTTACAACATGTTTGAAAATTCGCATTTTTTTTCGACATAGTATAGTAAGGCGTTTTTTTGCGCCAAAATTCATGATGATTTTTTTTCAAAGAAAACCTTTCTGGAGTGTTTTTCACGCCTCCTTTACATTATTTCATCATATGGCACGTTTTTACAACATGTTTGAAAATTCGCATTTTTTTTCGACATAGTATAGTAAGGCGTTTTTTTTGCACCAAAATTCATGATGATTTTTTTTTCAAAGAAAACCTTTCTGGAGTGTTTTTCACGCCCTCCTTTACATGATTTCATCATATGGCACGTTTTTACAACATCTTTGAAAAATGGCATTTTTTTTCGACATAGTATAGTAAGGCGTTTTTTTTGCGCCAAAATTCATGTTGATTTTGTTTTCAAAGAAAACCTTTCTGGAGTGTTTTTCACGCCGTCCTTTACATTATTTCATCATATGGCACGTTTTTACAACATGTTTGAAAATTCGCATTTTTTTTCGACATAGTATAGTAAGGCGTTTTTTTTGCGCCAAAATTCATGATGATTTTTTTTCAAAGAAAACCTTTCTGGAGTGTTTTTCACGGCCTCCTTTACATTATTTCATCATATGGCACGTTTTTACAACATGTTTGAAAATTCGCATTTTTTTTCGACATAGTATAGTAAGGCGTTTTTTTTGCACCAAAATTCATGATGATTTTTTTTTCAAAGAAAACCTTTCTGGAGTGTTTTTCACGCCCTCCTTTACATTATTTCATCATATGGCACGTTTTTACAACATGTTTGAAAAATGGCATTTTTTTTCGACATAGTATAGTAAGGCGTTTTTTTTGCGCCAAAATTCATGATGATTTTTTTTTCAAAGAAAACCTTTCTGGAGTGTTTTTCACGCCCTCCTTTACATTATTTCATCATATGGCACGTTTTTACAACATCTTTGAAAAATGGCATTTTTTTTCGACATAGTATAGTAAGGCGTTTTTTTTGCGCCAAAATTCATGATGATTTTTTTTTCAAAGAAAACCTTTCTGGAGTGTTTTTCACGCCGTCCTTTACATTATTTCATCATATGGCACGTTTTTACAACATCTTTGAAAATTCGCATTTTTTTTCGACATAGTATAGTAAGGCGTTTTTTTTGCGCCAAAATTCATGATGATTTTTTTTTCAAAGAAAACCTTTCTGGAGTGTTTTTCACGCCGTCCTTTACATTATTTCATCATATGGCACGTTTTTACAACATCTTTGAAAATTCGCATTTTTTTTCGACATAGTATAGTAAGGCGTTTTTTTTGCGCCAAAATTCATGATGATTTTTTTTCAAAGAAAACCTTTCTGGAGTGTTTTTCACGCCTCCTTTACATTATTTCATCATATGGCACGTTTTTACAACATGTTTGAAAATTCGCATTTTTTTTCGACATAGTATAGTAAGGCGTTTTTTTTGCGCCAAAATTCATGATGATTTTTTTTTCAAAGAAAACCTTTCTGGAGTGTTTTTCACGCCCTCCTTTACATGATTTCATCATATGGCACGTTTTTACAACATCTTTGAAAAATGGCATTTTTTTTCGACATAGTATAGTAAGGCGTTTTTTTTGCGCCAAAATTCATGATGATTTTTTTTTCAAAGAAAACCTTTCTGGAGTGTTTTTCACGCCGTCCTTTACATTATTTCATCATATGGCACGTTTTTACAACATGTTTGAAAATTCGCATTTTTTTTCGACATAGTATAGTAAGGCGTTTTTTTTGCGCCAAAATTCATGATGATTTTTTTTTCAAAGAAAACCTTTCTGGAGTGTTTTTCACGGCCTCCTTTACATTATTTCATCATATGGCATGTTTTTACAACATCTTTGAAAATTCGCATTTTTTTTCGACATAGTATAGTAAGGCGTTTTTTTTGCACCAAAATTCATGATGATTTTTTTTTCAAAGAAAACCTTTCTGGAGTGTTTTTCACGCCCTCCTTTACATTATTTCATCATATGGCACGTTTTTACAACATCTTTGAAAATTGGCATTTTTTTTCGACATAGTATAGTAAGGCGTTTTTTTTGCACCAAAATTCATGATGATTTTTTTTTCAAAGAAAACCTTTCTGGAGTGTTTTTCACGCCCTCCTTTACATTATTTCATCATATGGCACGTTTTTACAACATGTTTGAAAAATGGCAAATTTTTTTTGACAGTCATATTTTGGACGACATACTAAACGACGTTTTTGTCATATTTTGGACGACATTCTAAACTCTGACGTTTTAGTGACATTTGGACGACAGACTAAACTATGACATACTAAAATACATCAACTTAGTAAATGGCCATGAGCTGGAATCTAACCGGTGTCTCTGACATAGTCTTGTTAATGGGTCACCGTCTCAACCAGTTGAGCTACACAGGTACCTCATTTGCAGTTGCTGGACGACATACTGAACTATGACATTTTGTAGGACATACTGAACTATGACGCTTTTGTCATATTTTGGACGACATACTAAACTATGACGTTTTTGTCGCATTTTGTTTTGGACAGTATACTAAGGCGTTTTTTTTGCGCCAAAATTCATGATTTTTTTTCAAAGAAAACCTTTCTGGAGTGTTTTTCACGCCCTCCTTTACATTATTTCATCATATGGCACGTTTTTACAACATGTTTGAAAATTCGCATTTTTTTTCGACATAGTATAGTAAGGCGTTTTTTTTGCGCCAAAATTCATGATGATTTTTTTTTCAAAGAAAACCTTTCTGGAGTGTTTTTCACGCCTCCTTTACATTATTTCATCATATGGCACGTTTTTACAACATCTTTGAAAATTCGCATTTTTTTTCGACATAGTATAGTAAGGCGTTTTTTTTGCGCCAAAATTCATGATGATTTTTTTTTCAAAGAAAACCTTTCTGGAGTGTTTTTCACGCCGTCCTTTACATTATTTCATCATATGGCACGTTTTTACAACATGTTTGAAAATTCGCATTTTTTTTCGACATAGTATAGTAAGGCTTTTTTTTTGCGCCAAAATTCATGATGATTTTTTTTTCAAAGAAAACCTTTCTGGAGTGTTTTTCACGCCGTCCTTTACATTATTTCATCATATGGCACGTTTTTACAACATGTTTGAAAAATGGCATTTTTTTTTCGACATAGTATAGTAAGGCGTTTTTTTTGCGCCAAAATTCATGATGATTTTTTTTTCAAAGAAAACCTTTCTGGAGTGTTTTTCACGCCCTCCTTTACATTATTTCATCATATGGCACGTTTTTACAACATGTTTGAAAAATCGCATTTTTTTTCGACATAGTATAGTAAGGCGTTTTTTTTGCGCCAAAATTCATGATGATTTTTTTTTCAAAGAAAACCTTTCTGGAGTGTTTTTCACGCCCTCCTTTACATTATTTCATCATATGGCACGTTTTTACAACATGTTTGAAAATTCGCATTTTTTTTCGACATAGTATAGTAAGGCGTTTTTTTTGCGCCAAAATTCATGATGATTTTTTTTTCAAAGAAAACCTTTCTGGAGTGTTTTTCACGCCCTCCTTTACATTATTTCATCATATGGCACGTTTTTACAACATGTTTAAAAAATCGCATTTTTTTTCGACATAGTATAGTAAGGCGTTTTTTTTGTGCCAAAATTCATGATGATTTTTTTTTCAAAGAAAACCTTACCATAGTGTTTTTCACGGCCTCCTTTACATAGTATAGTATGTGTTCAAAACACGTCATAGTATATTATGTGTTAAAAACACGTCATAATATAGTATGTTAAAAACACATCATAGTGTTAAAAACACGTCATAGTATTTTGTCAAAACATGTTATAGTATAGTATGTGTTAAAAACACAAAATATCGTATGTTGTAAAAACACGTCATAGTATGTGTTAATTTGAAAGTATAGTGGTGGAAAAACGTTTTCAGATATCCTTAAAATTATACACAATCTCAAATAGTGTCACCAAATATTTAGAGAAAAATCAGTTTTGTGTTTCAAAGGTGTGGCTGCATTAGACATAGACAAACAAACACTAATGATATTTTGTTTGTTTACAAGAAAAATTAACAAAACTAAACTCTACCAATATGACCCAATACTCAAAATGTCTTATTTTTATGGAACCAATCAATTTTCAGTTTTTGTGGCTTTTTAGGATTTGTTTAGTATTTTGGTTGTGATTGTACTAAAAGAAATTACACTTGAAGACCTGAGAGGGATTCTAATGAACATTTCACAGATGGAGTCCCAAAACTGTGTTCCACCGCTGTATGTCACAATATAGCAGGTGTTAAAACTGTAAAAACTGAACCATCCTGGGGATATTCTACCATGACTGTACTATGTGTGACTGAAAACGTTCCGTCAGCTGTTTAAAATGAAGCAACGTGAAAGCAGCTGGTTTTATTTTATCAAAGTTTTATTAACAAAAATTGTCAAACATCTGACAAAAACACTGAACGAGTCAAACAACAGGTGACCAGGCGGTTCTGGTAGCTTTCAGTTTCATCCACTGGGTCCTCTCAGGTGTGAAGGCGGGGAGATTCTCCCACCTGAGGCTCAGGAGTTAAGATGAGAGCAGCAACAGGTGTGATGGTGGGCAGAACAACAGGTGTGAAGAGCCTCAGTTTTGAAGGTGGGAGGAGCCTTGGTTGTGCAGGTGGGAAGAGCCTCCGATTTGAAGGTGGAAGGAGCCTCAGGTGTATAGGTGGGAGGAGCCTCTGATTTGAAGGTGGAAGGAGCCTCAGGTGTATAGGTGGGAGGAGCCTCTGATTTGAAGGTGGAAGGAGCCTCAGGTGTATAGGTGGGAGGAGCCTCTGATTTGAAGGTGGAAGGAGCCTCAGGTGTATAGGTGGGAGGAGCCTCTGATTTGAAGGTGGAAGGAGCCTCAGGTGTATAGGTGGGAGGAGCCTCTGATTTGAAGGTGGAAGGAGCCTCAGGTGTATAGTTGGGAGGAGCCTCTGATTTGAAGGTGGGAGGAGCCTTGGGGTGTGAAGGTGAGAGGAGCCAAAATGACAACAATTAGACACCAGGAATAATCCTCATAATAATTATGCATAAATACATATAAAGAAATGTTTCAGGGTAGTACGTAAAACAACATCCTGTCGTAAAAGTACTTCATAGTATATGTTAAAAATACATTTATACATATAGAAAAAGTCATAGTATACTATATTATCACATTTAATGAGAACCACCTGTCATATTATGTGTTGTATGTTGATAAAATCAGCACACTATAAGTACGTTAAAAATGTTTTTAAAGAGTAATTGTGGTGAAGATGTGAAAAAAAGACCCTTGGAACGTATAAAATGTCATTAAAATGTAAAAAAGATTAATGTCATAGTTTGTGTTAAAAATTTGATTTTAGTACAATCTGTTGACAAAAATGTTAGTCTGTGTTAGAAATGTCCCAATAAAGCATGTCAGAATTACAACATTATTGTATTTTATTGTAGTACGTTAGAAAAATGTAACCGTATAGTATGCTGTAGGAGTCTACTGGAACATTTTTATCTTATCTATCAGATTAGAGTCCCCCACCAACAGGAAAGACCTCCACTACCCCCTTCTATGCTTCCTGGACCTCTTCTAATGGTTTCATCTGGATGGACTGATTGATGGATGGTTGGATGGATGGAACGTTGGATGGATGGATGAATGGTTGGATGGATGTTGGATTGATTGATTGATTGATTGATGGATGGATGGATGGATGGATGGTTGGTTGGATGGATGGAGTGATGATGGATTGATGGATGGACGGATGGATGGATAGATGGATGAATTGATGGATGGATGGATGAATTGATGGATGGATGGATGGACAGATAGATACTTAATTAATCCTGAGGGAAATTCAAGATAAAAACATTTCTTTTCCGATAAGTTTCTAGATGTACAGCTATGTTTCTACCCACCACCCTGAGAATGACATCATTCAGTGTTTCCTCCGCCCCTACCTCAGGTTTCTGATCCTGATCCAGTTTTATCTTCTTTGCTTGTTGGACTGGCTCCGGATCCGGCTCCAAGGCGCTGGACGCCTCCACGGTGGACCGGGCCGGTCGAGCTGCCGGGACTCGTGAATCCGCCAACACCCTGGTCACGATCTCCCTGATGTCGACCACCGCCTTATCCAAGATGTTCGGTCTGATCTGCCTCAGGTCTCGTTGGACCCAGCGGACGGCCACCACCAGGGCCGTCTCCCAGTCCTCTCCGGCCACTAGAGGGGCCACGACGGACGGCAGGTCTTTCAGGATCTGGTCATAGTGCTCCTGTAGGATCTGGATTGTGGTAGCGGTCCAGTTCTTAGCGTTCTCCTGCCTCAGAGCGTCCACCGCAGGCGTTTCCGCTGCTGGTCGGACCGCCTCCATCAGATGCTGTTCTATCCTTCTGAGGCGCATTGGCGTTGGGATTTTTGGGTCAAGACCCACAAACTGGAGATGATGCTTAGCTTTGATGTAAGCCTTGAAGGCTCTGACGAGACGCTGAAAGTTGGACATAGTTGCAGGTGCCATCGTATGCCTAAAAAACATAAGAAACATCGATCAAAAGACATGTAACAGTAAACTACAGTATGCTAACAGGACAGGTGGGAGAACATCGGATACGTGGAGGTATATAGAGACCTGTGGATGCCAAACAGTCCCAAAGCTACTACAAAATATACAGCAGCAGGTAGGTAGAAGATATACACTGAATCCCCCAACAATCACCAAACAGGTCTCTGGTTCGTCTAAACCAGGCAAGTCAACTCATTCTAGTTCAGGTTCCATATTCAGTCCAATCTGATCTCAAGTGACCAGTAAAACCACAGCATAATGACTGATAAATAACCACAACTCAATGTTTCCTTTGTTTTAGTGCAAAAAAGTACATTCTGAAAATATTTGCATTTAAGCAATTATCTTTTTACAAAACATCATGAACAACCTGAAATTTCTGAAGAAAAATAAATTCAACTTCAGCAACATTCAGCCTCAGTTCATCATTTCCACATTACAACTTCCACATCACAGAGTGTCTACAAAGGAACACAACATTGAGTCATCTGGAACCGAATGATATAGTAGTTTAATTCATGATCAAAATGACAAGTCAGGCAAAATATTACAAAAATGACACACAAAATGACAAAAGACACAAAAAATGATAAAAGCGAGAAACAAAATGACCAAAACATGTGACAAATGACAAAGTCAGACAAAAAAAGACAAAAACAACAAAAACAAGACAAAATATTACAAAAATGAGACACAAAACAACTAAAGAACAATCTAGTATTTTACTTTCTGATCCAAACAACTTGTCATGGTCTAGAAATTATTTTAAATTTATAGTTTTACTAATTTACAATCTGCAGTTAATGTCTTCTCTGGAATTTTTACACCTTGAGGGCCGGATTGGACCCTCTGGAGGGCCGCTTTTGGCCCGCGGGCCGTATGTTTGACTGCCCTGGTCTAAAAGGTAGGTATTGGATGCCAAGCAAATACGATGGTAAACACAGAGACAGCAACCAGGTGAGTACAAGGCAGGTACAGAGCAGGTATAAACCAAAAACTAGACCTGTAACCGTGCTCATAGGCCACATTCCAGATTACCAGGTAACTACCGGGTAAGGATATGATCGATGTTAGGGCCCGACACATATGGATCTTTAGAGCCGATGCAGCTTCTGATATTTGGCAGAAAGAAATTCCAGTAACCAATTAATTGACCGATTAATTTAAAAAATATGTAATGAATAAAATTATTTATTTTTTGGTTCCTTAACACTGAGAACAACAAAGATATGAATTACAGGCAGAACATTTCACTGTTTTAATACTTTGTCTTGTAGTGTTTAACCTTACAACAGAGAGAAATTTTCAAAAACATGCAACAAAGCATTAAACCTCTGGGAAATTATATAACCTTAATAAAGAGTCAATCTATAAATGAGTTATAAAATACATCTGGTCTTGTTCTTCTTGTTGCTGCAGATTAGAGGCAGGTTTTTTTATTTATATATATATATATATATATATATATATATATATATATATATATATATATATATATATATATATAAATGCTGTATATAAGCAACATAATGAGTGAAGTTGCTGTAAAACATTATTTCTGCAGCCCTCTAATGCTCTTTAACGTTAAATCACATTTTCTCTACTTCATTATTTTCTTTGCCATGAAGTCAGGACTCCTATGAACCAAAATAAAAACCAGAGACGCCTTTGTCAGGTGTAAAACGTGTCATCTTTGACAGTATTTTAAATATACAATGGTCACAAATAGTCCGACACTAATGTTCTTCACATACGTTGTCTGGCTGTAGTCAGAGCTCTATGTATTGGACAAACGGCACAAGGACATCATTCTACGCGACTCCGACACTTAACAGCATTTACTGTTTCATGAGAAATTAAGAATATATCAGCGTTTAATCGGCAAAACTCCAGTCGATGATTATTATTTTGAAAAGGACTATAATCAGGCCCTAGTCCAGATACATATTTTAAAATTCCAAATTTAGATAAAATAACCTTAACTGATAAAAAATATATATATTTTAATCAAATACAAACAAAAAAATATGACCCTGGACCAACTTGCAGCTCCAGGACCAAAAGAACCTGCACAAAATACACTAAAGCAGGGCTAGTTAAAGGAATATACTGGAGGAAATACTGCTGCTAGAATATATAAAATAAAATGAAATAAAGCATGAAGATAAAATTCAGTCTTCAACAGGTTTTCATTTTAGTTAAATCCAACAGGTTTACTGTATATATACACACACTAATGTAAATAATGGCACCAGTAGAGTTTGTCTTCCTCTTTATTAATAATATTTCAGTCCCAATTTTGATAAATTTGGCCTTTTAAAATTGTTTCTACAGGTAAATAAATACCTGGTCTGGTTCTAGTGTTGGACACAGAGCAGGTAAAGTGGTTCAGAGACACATTTAGGGGAGTTTCTGCCTCTAAACCTTCAGTAAACCGAGCTAACTTTAGCTAGCTTTAGCTCATTTTCTTTGCTAGCGTTAGTTTCGATCGCTGGTTAGCTGCTAACTACCTAGTAGCAGCTCGTAAAGTCTCAGTCTAAGGATGTAAACAAACACTAACCGTCCGAAATAAACTGATGACTGAACGTTTAATGTGATATAAAATTACTCACCGGTTAATTGCAGTTTTGGCGGGTCGGGGTGAAGAGAAGCACCGTATGGATGTAGCTGTTAGCCGTGAGCCGCCGAACCCGGAAGTGATGTTTACCTGAAGCCCCGCCTTGATGAGTGGACTGACAGGTGTCGTTCTGAGTCTGCGCAGTGGTAATCAGTAAAAATACACACCATTTCCTTTATCTACAGCCATATAAATGAATTTATAACGTTATTGAATGATTTATTGGCTCATTTATATTTTAAAATAATAATCCTAATCTGCAGAGCAATTAAAGCTTTAAAATAAATGACAACAAAGTGCAATTTTTGCCTTGAAAATATTGTGAAAAAATAGAAAGTAACAATATATGGAAACACTTATGCACAGCTACATAAAAAATGTACTTAAGCACAGTGATTGAGTAAATGTACTTAGTTATGTTGCAGAAAAGGTAAGAAACTACAGTTTTACACAGTCGAGTTACTGTAGCGTTGTTTGTGATGTGAATTTACCTGACTAATTTACATGTTAGGGCATAAAACCTGAAAAGATTATATAAAATTTCACATTATAGTACATAAAATGATGAGATCCTACAGTGATAATAATTACAGAGATTAACCTGACTCATCTACAACTAAACTTACAAAATATACATGAAAACCCGACAAAATAAATCCTTGGATCCACTGAGAGCAAGCTTTGTTTTCATTTTTTATTTTATATTCGGATTATTTTGTGTTTGTTGGTTTGTTTGCAGCAGGAAGTAATTTCTGCCACAGTGTCACTGGAGTCATAAGATGGTTTTCACTGTTGAAATCATGAGACTTTGTGCTTTTAAACAGAATCTGATCAGGAATGATGTTAGCAGAATCTTAAAATAAAATTTTGACCTCATAGTGGTGTCGGAGGTAAAAGTCAGAAAATTACAACCCATTTCACATCTTACCAGTTTTTATATATATATATATATATATATATATATATATATATATATATATATATATATATATATATGAAGAGATTAAACCTAGATAGATCCCTTTAAACCCCTAACCCTACACAGCCTTTCCCACAAAATATCTATAACCACTTGATGTAAATGGCAAATTGCTTAAGGTGAAGGGCAGAGTTGCATCACTAATGTGTTTTGTAAGTAAAACTGCAGCTTTATGAAAAAAATCTGATGTCACAGAGCAAAAATGTAAAACTTTCAATCCCAGATGAGCCTGGTTCATTGGGGGAAACTAAGCTGCATCTCCACCGGGTTTCTTAGCTAAAACTAAAGTTGTTTTGAAAAATCGCAGGAGAGTTTTTCTTCTTTCACAGTCTTTTTTAGTTAAAATGACGATACAGAAACAAGACATCTGCTATATGAAGAGATAAAACCTGTTTCTGAGTAATTTTGGACATTTTTGGAGTGATTTCACATGGATTTCAAGTTATTTTGGAGAAGTTTTGAGTCTTTTTTTAACCATTTCAAAGTGAAAATGTAAAAGTTTTATCAGTTTGGGCAAATCTTCTGGAGTCGAGTTTGAAGACATTTAGAGACAAGTTATTTTGTATACTTCCAGGTCATAGTGCACAATATTGAGTCATCTTTGACAGGTTTTTAGTTCCTTTAGAGAAATTTAAGTAATTTTTTTGTTTTTTTTCAATAAGTCTCTGTCATTATCGTCAAGTCTTGAGTGATCTTGGACAAGTTTTGAGTCATTTTGGACAACTCTGAAGTCATTATGGACCATTCTTGAGTCATCTATGGCATGTTTCGAGTCATTAGATGATTTCCGAGTCAATTTTGAGTCATCTTACACAAGTTTCAAGTTACTTTGGAGATTTTTGTGTTGTTTTGGATGAGTTTTTGAGTCACGTTAGACAAGTTTTAAATAAGCCTAGATCCATTTATGCAGCCTTCTCCACTAAATAACTGTAACCACTTGATATAAATGGTAAGTTCTGTTACTTGAAGGTCAGACACCTTTATCTCAAATGTGTTTTTTTTTTTTTTTACCTAAAACTGCAGCTGTTTTCAAAAATGTTAGGCCAGAGAACAAAAATTAAAACTTTTTATCTCGGATGAGCCCCCAAACATGTCAGGTCTTGGTTCGCATTTTACCTAAATGTGCAGTTGTTTAAAAAAATCCCAGGACAGTTTTTCGTCTTTCACAGCCTTTTTAGTTCAAATGTTGAGGCAGAAACAAGATATGATGAGCTTAGAAGATGAAACAGATGAAACAGCACTCGGAGGCACCTGGATAAATCGCTTTACACTTGCAGGTTTGCATGGAAGATGTTGCAACGACTTCTACACGGCAGCGGGATGCTCACATCGGAAACCATTCTGCATCCCTGCTGCAGGAACATAATAAATGCTTGCTACTGCTAAATGCTTACAGGGAGGTTGGGGATGCAAAATGTCCAGGAGGGCGTGTGGTGAAAGCGTTTGGTGAAAGCAGAGGACAGCACTTGTGACGGCAGAAACACATTCTACAAGAAATTACATTCATCAGTAGAAACAGGACAGGAAACGCCAGCCGCCATTTACAAGCCGAGCCAAATCCGACAGCGGCTGGCGGACAAAACAAACAAAAAAAAGGTGGGTTTTTATATCCCACCTTCACAATAAACATCACAGGTTTTTGTTGACGGATTTCTAACCTGATTTCTAAATCATCCCTGGTGACATTACATGCAGGTTTTCCCTGATTATTCTACTGCTCTGTAAACTACCTACCCATGTTTTTGGACAAAGTACTTGTAAACAGTGATACGAAACAAACTGTGACTCCTTCACACACATTGCGATGCCTCCTCCGTGTTCAGGAATCCAGCCTAAACTCCAGCAGTGTTTTCTACAGCAGGTTATTCGGCGGCTGAAGCTACGTCTCCCCATTTAAACCCAGTTCATCGCAGTTCAGTTCAGTGTAGATGAGTCAGCAGTTGGATGGAAACTCCAGCAGTTCATCGTTCAGACCTTAAACTTTGTTGCTGCACAGATTTCAAACATGATTCCACTCAGGCTCAGTCCTGACATAAATAAACATTCAATAAATTAAAGGTGTTTCATAGAAAAGCTCCACTTCAGTCCACCAGGGTGTGTTTGCTTCGGTTTACAGGTGTTTAAATATCAGCTGCAGGGAACTCAAATTATCCAAGAGATCCAGGAGAACCTTTTATATCCAGGTTCAAGATATTTTTTTTCCCATCAAACCGACTTCAGTCAAGAAGAAGTTCGAGTTTCCAATTCATCATACAGTATGTCAAAACTGATCTAACAGACCAGCCATGGCACTGTCAAGGGGAATTTTTACACTAAAATTCTACGACTTGTGTTCTCCAACATTGTTGACTCAACGTAAAGATGTTACAGATCGGTGACAATCAAACTTCATATCCCAGACAAGCCCCCAACAGCCCAGTTTGCTACGAGAAAACGTGGAAACTACCCAATGTTGTACCACAAAAAAGCAAAATTAGAAATTACTAAAAACATTAAAAACCACAAGAAATGGAGGGCAAACTGTAAAGGAAACCAGAAACGTCGGGCGAACAGTGCTCTAACTTTCAGAATAAACTGTAAAGAAGAAAAGGAAACGACTAAACCTCCAACTCAACCTGAAACTCAAAAGCCGGCTCTGGAGTTTAGCTAACAGGAAAAATATTGAGTTTGTTTGTGGTGAAAAATCCTTTTCCGGCCTCCAGCAAACTGGTGCCTCCTTACACAAGTTAGCACAATGCTAAGCTACCAGTATCCACTGATATACAGCTACAGAACACAAAAACATCAAGTTAGCACCAGCTAGCAGGAGCAACTAAAACACCTGGCTGCTAGCAAGTCTTACAGAATCACATAGATTTGGGGTTGCTTCCATGTAGCCTAGCATAGCTGGGATGTAACACTTCTTCACATTATTCTTGCTAATATTTTAGCCACATCAGTCACTAAATCTCCAGTGGTCTGATAACGACAAACCCAAAAGGCTAAAAAACTTCCACTTGGACAACGTATAAACTGTTCAGACTCTTTCATCCTCCATGACTGAACCTCATGAATCCAAATCAGACCAGATGACCACAAATTCATCATCATAGCTTGTTTCATTTTTAGCAACTAACAAACTCTTAGGCCTCATCCGCACTAATACCCAACATTTTCCTCTACATTTGGGCTTCATTATCTAAAATAGTGTTTTAGGTCAGATTTAGGTTCTTAAAAATGACTTCCATTGTTGCTTTGTGTAATGAGAACGTGCCTGAAACAACAATGGTGGACAAATACTGGTTTATTGACGTTTGGTCAGCATTAGCAATAGTAGATTTACATCTTAACTTGCTGCTAAAGCCTCTGCTATGTCCAGTGTTACCTTGTCTAAAGTATCTGTGGTTTAAAGTCCAGAGAAACAATGAATTGACAGGAAGTTCTTCTCTGGTATTTAATGTATTGCTGATGTAACTGTGCCTCGGTATGCTTTGTTTTTACGTTTTCGACATTTTGGAAAATGATGGCTGTGTGGACAGACTTCCCCCGAACTGAAAATCTTGAAAAACATCCATTTTAGTGGACAAGGCCTTCTTGTGCCCTCTAGTGGTCAAAATCTTTCCTGTATCTTAACTACAGATCGTAAATCACGGATGGACACAGCCTCCAGGTCTAAATAGTGAAATTTTAAACCTGCATTCTGTCTAACAGCCAGCAGGAGGCGACTCCTCTGGTTGCACAAAGAAGTCTGATTGTATATCTCCATGAGTTTATAGTTTCAATCACTATTTCTAAGTTTCCTTTACTACAACAGGGTGGTTATTTATTAACTATTGGTCCCATTTAGGGGGAAATAGACGATAAAGCAGGTTTTGGGAATTGGTTTGGGTTCCTTGAGTTCCCTGGTCGACATATCTGGTTTTGAAAGATTGCGTCAACCAATTTCTAAACTCAAAGACGTCCATAAACTAGTAGATGACATCAAGGAGGCTACTTCCATCTTTTAATTTTATGTACAGTCTCTAGATCAGTTTCCACTGCAGGAACTATCCAGGTATATTAGGGAGACTCAAAGTATGCTCTGACTGCAAGAACTGTTCCTGTAGGACCTCTTTCAGAACTGTTTACATTGGAGAACAAAGACCCTGAAACCCAACTGCGGGGGGTTCTGATTGGTTGAACTTAAAGAAGACAACCATTTTTCCTGACCTCTTGATGTTCTCGTCTGGTAGCAGAACCTCATCAATCAACATCCAGTTGAACATTCAGTATAGACGCCAACATAACAAACCCCTACTGGTCTATGTCCTACTTAGAACTGGTTTTACAGCCAGTTTTTCTTCTTGTTTCTCTGTTGGATTCTACACCATGATGGAAACAAACAGGCTAAAAGTACAGATTATGAGTTATTTCCCATAAACCTTTGAGCTCCAGCAATCAAAAACCACTTTATGATTTTAATTATCAATGTGATCGGTTGGTTGGAGAGGAAGATCCCTGCAAACGTCACACCTGCAAAACCAAAGTTCCACTAAGTAGAATCCAACATGTTTGTCCTTCCGGTTCGTTTCCACGTCTGAGCTGATTTCTTTGGGTTTTCACGTTGAAACTCGGCAAATGAAGCACAACTTAAACATCAGCGGAATAAATAATTGTCGTCCAGCCGTGAACGCTTGTTATTTTTTTTCGGTTTGCTTGCAGGAGTTGATGAAATGTTGCACCGCAGGAAGGAATCAGGCACCATTTCCGATTGAAAGTTAATCAGTAGTTCGGATCAGTAAGTGTCTGGTCACAGTGTGTTGCCCATACTGCTGCTCACCAACCCTTTGATATTGGTGATGGGCCGGACGTCGTGCAGCTGCCGCCTTCGGTCGATGAACGTTGCCAAACGCGTCGTGTCCAGCGGCGTCTTTGAGTACTCACCGCCGTGCGCGCCGCCGCGACCCACCCACGGGTGCTGCAGACAGGAAGTGGCGCTCGGCCTCTTCCTGGGATCCTGCTGCAGCACCGACGACACGAAGTCCCTCGCCGCCTGACTCACATCACGGAAGTACTCGTCTGGGAAGCAGAAGTCCAGGCGGCAGATGTTTACACAGGTTTCCTCCGGAGATTCATCCAGAAATGGGGAAACGCCGCTGAGCATCACGTAGGCCAACACGCCCACACTCCACACGTCTGTCGCCACGGAGACGGGTGTCCCGCGGATCAGCTCCGGCGCCGCAAACTCCGGGTTCCCCAGCAGGAGGTGGACGTAGCGGCGGTGGGCCGACAGCTGGACGGCGTCTCCGAAGTCAATGAGCTTGATGCTGGGAGTTGGAGAGTGAAGCTCCACCATGATGTTCTCCGGCTGCAGGAGGAAGAAGTTCAGATTCAGATTCAGACTCAGACTCAGATTCAGACTCAGATTCAGACTCAGATTCAGGCTCAGACTCAGGCTCAGATTCAGACTCATGCTCAGAGTCAGACTCAGATTCAGATTCAGACTTGGACTCGGACTCAGATTCAGACTCAGGTTCAGATTCAGACTCAGAGTCAGACTCAGATTCAGACTCAGATTCAGACTCAGATTCAGGCTCAGACTCAGATTCAGACTCATGCTCAGAGTCAGACTCAGATTCAGATTCAGACTTGGACTCGGACTCAGATTCAGACTCAGGCTCAGACTCAGATTCAAACTCAGACTCAGATCTCCAGATCAAAACTCTTAACATCTTTCTATTCCTGTTGTCACCTTGAGGTCCAGGTGAGCCACCCTACAGGTGTGAAGATGCTGCAGAGCCTCCAGAGTCTCTCTGATGAAAAACGCCACCTTCTCCTCCATCAGCTCATCGTGAGCGACCAGATAGTCGAGTAAACGTCCGTCCTCCAGTCTGAGAGGAACCACAGAAGAACAGATGTTACCCGACATAATGATAATATTCAGAGTGTTTTTAAATTTCTTTGGATATTTTTCTGAATTTAGATTCTTTTAAATGTGTTATTTTGATTATTCTGAACAGCTGCGCAATGAAAAACATGGTTTCATTTTCAGCATTTTTCGATAAATGTTCCAGTAATGTCAGAGACAAACTGATCAGAACACATGAATCAGATTAGTTCAAACCCAATATAATGAGTTCACCCAGGATTTATCCTCTAAAATTAAACTCCAGCATGATTTCACTCTAAGTTGGACTCACAGCTCCAGGACCAGCATCAGAGACGTTGGAGACTCGTAGGTGTCCAACAGAACCACCAGCTGGAGGTTCTGGACGTGTCGGAGGATGTCAGCCTCGTGGGCAACCTGCTCCTTCTTCTGCATCTTCTTACCGACGAACTTCACAGCCACCTGAAGACCAGAAAAAACAGTTAAAGACCAGAAAAAACAGGTAAAGACCACCTGGAGATCAGAAAAACCAGCTAAAGACCACATGAAGACCAGAAAAACCAGTTGAAGACCATAAAAAACAGGTAAAGACCACCTGGAGATCAGAAAAACCAGCTAAAGACCACCCGAAGACCAGAAAAAGTCATTTTAAACATTTTTCATTTTGGGCAATTTTTGAGTTTTGCTGGATGAATTTGAAGTCATTTTGCACATCCCACGGTCATAGCATATTTTGGACAAAATCATTAGAAATTCTGAATAATTCTAAGTTGTTTTGAACCTTCTTTGGTTTTATTGGGAAAATTTTAGACATTTCATTCATTTAATTAATTTCTTTGTCATTTTGGCAATTTTTTGAGTTATTTTGGATGGATTTTAAGTAATTTTGCACATTTTTTTGTCATTTGGAGGATATTTTGGACAAAATAACTCTATATTATAATAATTTGTCATTTTAGACAATTTTTGAATCATTATGGACAGATATGGAGTCTTTCTACAGAACTTTTCTTGTCATTTTGAACATTTTCTGTGTTATTTTGGACACCTTCTTTTAATTTAATGCATATATGGTACAGTAAATATTTATTTAATCTCATCAGCAACATCTCCTCACCTCTTTCTTGGTGGACTTGTTCAGACATTTCCTCACCACTGAGAATCGTCCCCTGGTAACAGAACAGAGAAATAAAAACGGTTTTATTTGTTAGAAATATAAACTGGTGTCTGAATTCTGGAGGTGAAGTTTTACCTTCCGATCTCAGAGATCTCAGTGAACGTCGAGTCAAAGTTTTCCTTCCACTGGATTCCTGTTCCGTCGTATCCAGAGTCTGGAGAGAAGACAGAGAAGATTCAACAACAAATAAATAATCCACTTTAGTTCAGAGTGTGGTGAAAACTGCAGCTTTAAAGAGAACAGATTCTGATTTATACTTTATGCAGCTGCTGTTCGTGTCTTTAAAACATCCGTAAACCCAGGTTTCAGTCTTTTATTGAGTTACATTTGACAAATTTCAAGCCATATTGCAAATTGTTTGTCATTTGGAACATATGTTGGGCAAAATAAATATAATTCTGGAAGAATTTTAATAATTAAACATTTTTTTGGTGTTATTGGCCAAATTTTTAGTGATTTTAGACAATTACTGAGTCATTTTTTGGTAATTTTGAACATTTTCTGTGTTATTTTGGACACAATTGCATTAACTCGACAAGTCATTTTAGACCTATTTTGGTTATGCTGGGCAATTTTTGAGTCATCTTAGATCATTTATGAACTATTTTGGACAGGTTTTGGGGCATTTCAGACATGTTTGAGTTATTTTGGTAAATCCTAACTCCTTTATTGGACAAACTGATTATTATTATTTTTTTTTACATTTTCTCATGTTATTTTATGTTATTTCTTCAATTATCTTGCTGTCAGATTTTTAACATTTTTTTCCAGATGTTTTTTCCAGAGCAGAACAACATTTAAAGTGATCAACGTTCTTAAAGTATTATTAGAAGGTTCCTTTGGTTCTTACTGCTGCTGGCCAGCGTCACCATGTTGGACGGTTCTGACGGAGGTCCGACCCCCCAGCGGTTGGAGGCTCGGACCCTGAACTGATAATGACCTCCGGGGATCAGAGCATCGATCTGGACGCACTCCTCCCTGCTGCTGGCCACCTGCTGCCATAGCAACGAGTCTGAGGGCAGGAAGGGGCGGAGTCAGAGCAGGAGGTTCATCACGTTCAAACGTTTTAATGATTAAAACCAAACCGACCTTCCTGTCTGTACTCCACGGTGTAGCTGCTGACGGCGCTGTGAGCCGACGAGGCCGGAGGAGGCCAGTGGACCATCACCGCCGTACCGCTGGCCTCCTGGGCCACCGGACGGCCCGGGGCTGCTGGGATACCTGCAGGAAAACAGCCAAAAAAAACACCGTTAGACCACGGAAATATGAAACTGGACGGCTAAAACACAAACTCACCCAGAAAAACATGACTTTTCTAAAAAAAATAACACCAATTATCAGAGGCAGAAACTGTTAAAACAGAAAAAATGTTCACGGTTTCAACTTTCCAACGGTCCTTGAATGCATCACTTGAGGTTCTGTTGGGAAAATGAATCAAACCTGAAGAAAAAACTATCATATTTTATTAAAATTTGTTCTGGACTACATTTTGTGATTATTGGACAAATTTGGATCAATTTCTAGTCATTTTTTAAAATGATTTTGGTCATTTTGGATAAAATTGTGACTCTTTTGGGATTTTTTTTATAGTCACTGGTCATTTTTGGTGATTTTGGACAAATTTTGATTAATTTTGAGCCACAGTTCTTTTGTCATTTTGGGCAAATCTTATGTAATAAATAAATTATTTACTGCTGTTCCATGTTTAGTACAATCACAAAGAGACAATACTAACAAACTGAGACACAAAACAGCAAAAATGAGATTCAAAACAACCAAACAAACACACAAAACGACAATTAAAATGACACAGAAAATGACAAAGCAAAAAAAAAAAAAAAAGACAGATACAAAGAGACAGAAAGGAGATAAAACTGTGGAAAAACAACAAGGACAAGACAGAAAACAAGAAAAATGAGACTAAACAGAAATGAGTTCAAGTCACCTTGGACTTTGATGGAGGCTGAGGAGGAGGCGGAGCCGTGGTCGTTAACGGCGACGCAGGTGTAGATGCCGGTGTCCTGAGGCATCAGGTTACAGATCTTCAACAGGATGTCTCCAGTGTCCCTAAGAGGAAGAAGAGGATGAAGGTGGAGGACAGGAGGAGGATATGATGATGATGATGATGGTGGACAGGAGGAGGAAGAAGATGATAATGATGGACAGGAGGAGGAAGAAGAGGATGATGATGGTGGAGGACAGGAGGAGGAAGATGATGATAATGATGGACAGGAGGAGGAAGAAGAGGATGATGATGGTGGAGGACAGGAGGAGGAAGAAGATGATAATGATGGACAGGAGGAGGAAGAAGAGGATGATGATGGTGGAGGACAGGAGGAGGAAGACGATGATGATGATGATGATGATGATGATGGTGGTGGACAGAAGGAGGAAGAAGATGATAATGATGGACAGGAGGAGGAAGATGAAGATGATGATGTTGGTGGACATTTGGGCGTTACCTGATGTCGATGGTGAAGCGGCTGTTGCTGGTCACTGGGTTCTGGTCCGGACCCTTCAGGGTCACCGAGGGTTTGGGTCGACCGCAGACTTTACAGCAGAGAACCACCGTCTCCCCAAAGGCACAGACCACATCAGACAGAGGGACCAGGAACTCTGGAGACACTGAGGGAAGAACCAGGTATTAACCTTTAGTCAACGTTTAGTTAACACTATTTAGACACCAGGAACCAATTATTAACCTTCAGTCAACCTTTAGTTAACACTATTTAGACACCAGGAACCAATTATTAACCTTCAGTCAACCTTTAGTTAACCGTTATTTAGAAAGGAAGGACCACTGAGAGCAGCAGTGCTTCACACCATGATGCTGCCTCCACCGTGCTTCACACCATGATGCTGCCACCACCGTGCTTCACATCATGATGCTGCCACCACCATGCTTCACATCATGATGCTGCCTCCACCATGCTTCACATTATGATGCTGCCACCACCATGCTTCATGTCATGATGCTGCCACCACCATGCTTCACACCATGATGCTGCCTCCACCGTGCTTCACATCATGATGCTGCCACCACCCTGCTTCACGTCATGATGCTGCCACCACCGTGCTTCACATCATGATGCTGCCACCACCGTGCTTCACATCATGATGCTGCCACCACCGTGCTTCACATCATGATGCTGCCACCACCGTGCTTCACATCATGATGCTGCCACCACCATGCTTCACATCATGATGCTGCCACCACCGTGCTTCACATCATGATGCTGCCACCACCGTGCTTCACATCATGATGCTGCCACCACCATGCTTCACATCATGATGCTGCCACCACCACCGTGCTTCACATCATGATGCTGCCTCCACCGTGCTTCACATCATGATGCTGCCACCACCGTGCTTCACATCATGATGCTGCCACCACCATGCTTCACATCATGATGCTGCCACCACCACCGTGCTTCACATCATGATGCTGCCACCACCGTGCTTCACATCATGATGCTGCCACCACCGTGCTTCACATCATGATGCTGCCACCACCATGCTTCACATCATGATGCTGCCACCACCACCGTGCTTCACATCATGATGCTGCCACCACCGTGCTTCACATCATGATGCTGCCACCACCGTGCTTCACATCATGATGCTGCCACCACCATGCTTCACAGAGCTGATGGTGTGTTTGTGATGATGTTCAGTGTTTGGTGTCCATCAAACATCATCTAGTCTGATGGTCTAAAAGCTCCATTCTGGTCTTCTCAGACCAAATAACCTTTTTCCAGGTGACTTCAGAGGAGTCATAGGTGTTTTGGTGGCTTCCATCACCAGTCTCTCAGTTTTTCAGGACAACATGCATACAAGTGTAACAATTAGCAGAAATGACTAAAATCAGACCAGCTGTTTCCTCTAAATCAATTTAAAATGTGTGTATAAATTGTTGATTATAGCTTTTGTGTGTTGTTTTTGTTTTCTATGCTCCAATCAGGTCATCTTTGCTCTCAGTGACACTTCATGTTTAAATAAAGGTTAAAGAAACGATATCTGAGGCTAACACAGATGTATTGAACAGTACTGTGTGTGCAGGATGTTTGTTGTCTCACCTTCTTGGATGAAGTTTGGGTTCAGAAGCTGGAAGACAGATCAAAGTCAAGTTAAAGTTGTTTTATTTAAAATCATCACAGTGCAGTAGTTTGTTTTCTGTCCCCACAGAGTTTAGGCCCTTTTTAGTGTCTGAACTATAATGCTTTTGTCACATCTTCAAAAACAAAACGTTTTTTGAACATTTTGCAGCATCCCGACATCATGATGCTGCCACCACCATATTTCACAGCAAAAAAAATATTTTTTGCGATAGAAACTGCATTTTTTCCACTCTCCTCGTAGATTTGTGGTTGGCACAGTAATGTACGTGGAGAATCTGAGTGTTTTCATTCAAAAAACATTGAGAATTAAACATTTAATTTGTTGTTTTCTGGTGAATCTTTAAGCATCAATTTGTTCAGTGACGTAAAGTTTGAAGCAGTTTATACGTTTCCATCTTTGCACTAGTCTATATGTCCACTAAGATGACATGTTTTCGATATATTTCACAATAAAAACTGGACAGAGGATTTAGAAATTAGATTATAAATTGTGATTGTTCAACGTGAAGTAGTTTGCTGTATTGAAAGCTTCTGTTTGGTCTCCCAGCTGCTGGAGGCTCCACTGTTATTTCCAAGCTCAATTAGATTTTTTCCTTTTCTACAAAGCAGTTTCAATCTTTAAAAGTCAGTTTTAGGTCCATAACAAGAAGACAAATTAAGAATTCAACCTGCAGTGACCAATTTTGGCCACTTGGAGGCAGCAGACACCCCTCATGTTGGACGACAGATTCTGCTTTTGCTTCTTTTTGTGCAGGTTAGACTCATTTTACTCATTAGTGTGCTCTATTTCTTAGCATCTAGGGTTAGAAAATGCAAATAATCACAGAAAAAAGATTAAAATAAAAATGAATAAAGGTGGAAAACCTCGTCACATTTTGTGGTTCCAGATAGTTTATGCAGGATTAATGATGTTTACACAAGTTTTAGCAAAAATACCGAACTATTATTCACATTTTTTGCAATAATGTCTTTATTTACATGAAAGAGAACACTAAATTCAGACAACAGGTGGTAATTTGATATATAATGGAATATATACAAGCTGTAATTATGTTGTTGTTGTTTATTTTTACATCAGATTAAGTGGCTGTTTGGGCTTCAAAACTCTAATTTCTACTGTAGTTTGCTGCATTTAAGCTTCTGTTCAGTCTAACAGAAGATGGATTCAGGCTGCACTCTGTTTCAGTTCAGGATTTAACCTGTAGTAATTGATTTTGGCCACTTGGAGGCAGCAGAACACAGTTTTAAATGGACTATAAACTCCTGAGACCCGTGGGGATTCTGTATTAATGCTCTGCACCAATTTATGGTGGAAATGTCGTTATTTATGTAAATAAAACACCAAATCCAGACACAGGTTTGCAGTCCTTTGCTTCTCCAACGGATAAATGTCAACATAATGGAAATAAAGATTTTCATACCTCCATTCCCGTCTTCGGGTCGAGGTCGTCGTCGCAGTCCGATTCATCTGAAGTGTGGACGTCCTGATGGAGGACGAAAGAGGACGAGAAGAAATATTGGAGATTTTATAAAAGGAGGGAATGGAGGAAAGAAATTCAGACGTGAGAAGGAACAAAGATAAGAAAAGAAGGGAAAAGGATGGAGAGAATATTGAGTGTGTTGGTGGCTGAAGACAGAAAAACTCTCCTTTATTCTCTTCTGATACTCACCTGAGACACAAACTGACTTCAGGACTCACCTGGTTTATTCTGTCAGGAAAACAGAAGAAGTCTGCATGTCTGGGTCATCTCTTTACCTTTATTGCTTTATCGAATGTAGGCTTATTTTAGCTTTTTTATTTTAGTAAAGTATCCTACCTACAGACATGAACTAAAGTTTCCATCCAATTATAAAGTCCATGTTTATCATGTTAGTCTTGAGTTTCCAATGACTTTTAGAACTCTGGATTTTCTATGATGGAATCATTGAAACACACAAAAAAATCCTGCATTTTGGTTCTTCTGGTTTGAAAATATCCATACAGCAACTTCAATAATCAGTTTTGTTGATGTAGAAAGTTGAGTTCATCTAATTTTCTTAGTTTCTTGACCTCTTAACTTCTCCTGAGTGATTCCAGTCGACTACAGCTGCTGACTCCTCTGAGTAAACATATAAATGTTCAAACAGAAATGTTAATATTTGGTTAAATTTGTCCATTTCCTCCTCAGTTGGGTTCTTCTGGTTTCCATCTTCTGGTTTCTCTTTGACTCCTCTGGACAGAATTGGTTCAGTTCAACTAAACTTGTCGTCTTTCTGACTCAGACTTGTTTCTTCATCAGTCCTTAGGTTCTTGATGGGTTTCAGTCAGGTCTTTGGGGAGACCAGTCTAGAACCTTTGTTCCAGCCTGATGGAACCATTTCTTTACCACGTCTGATGTGTGTTTGGACTCATTGTCTTGCTGAAACATCCAACTGTGTCCAACGTCAACCTTCTGCTGATGGTTTTAGGTTTTCCTGAAGAACGTGGAGGTGATCCTCCTTCTTTATTATTCCATTTACTTTGTGGAAAGCTCCAGTTTCACAGAGCATGATACTGCCTCCACCATGCTTGATGGTAGGTTTGGTGTTCTTGGGGTTAAAAAAAGACCTGCTAAAGACAGTCTGAAACCAGTTCTAAACCAGTCTTGAGCCAGTCCTAAAAGGTCTAAAACCAGGAGCAAAATCAAACCTAAACCAGTCCAAAACCATGTTCAGAACCAGTCAGAATACAGTCTGAAACCAGTCCAAAACCAAACTGAAACCAGTTTTAGAAATAATCTAAAACCAGTTCGGTAAAAAAAGTTAAGAACCAGTACAAAATCTGGACCAAAACCAAACATAAACTACTCCTAAAAACAATCCCAAGGAAGTTGAGAACCAGTCCAGAAGCTCTTCTAGAAAGCCCCAGAGCATGATGCTGCCACCTCCATGCTTGATGGTAGGATTGGTGTTCTTGGGGTTAAAAGCCTCACCTCTCTTCCAAACTGATTTCTGATCAGGCTTTGTTCCATCTGACCACAGAATTTTACTCCAGAAGGCCTTTTTTTTCTTTTTTTGTGGTGCTTTTGTGTCTTTTTGTGATGATTTTGTGTATCTTTGTGGTAATTTCAGCTCATTTTGAGGTCACTTTGCAGTTTTTTGTGGCTAATTTTAGTCTTTAGGGTGTTTATTTTTGCGGTGATTTTGTCTCTTTTTATGATAAAAATTATTTCTGAACTTACTTAGTTCCTGAAGACCAAAACTAATTTAATCTTTATCTTGTGACACTTGTTGTGGATCTAAAATTGATCTGGTGTCAGTTTTTATCAGAACTCAGATGTGTTTTTCCTCCTAAAATGTCATGGTTCTATCTGCTGGACTGATGAAGTTCTGAGGCTCAGAAATGATGGAAAAAGTCCATTAAATAGTGATAAATCTGGACCCACCTCTATGGACTCCAAGGACCTGGAACTCTGAAATATTCCCAGTATGAAGGTAGAACTCTGATCATTAATAAAGTTACTGGAGATGAAGAATCAAATGATTGATTTTTCATGTAATTATAAATATCTGGATTACAGTAGCTGTTCTTTCTCTACATTTGTTTTTCTTAAAGTCTAAAATGTTTCAGGTTTGACCCAGAAAACCGTAAACTTCAGGATCCGTTCATTCATTAGGAGGAAATAAAATAACGTGATGCAGATAAACTCTTCACATGCTGATCTGAAGAAAGTTTATCTGGACGCTACATCGTAAGACCAAATTAAATCTTTGTTATTGTCTTCATGATGTTAGAAAACCATAGAAACTCTGGTAACAAACTGAAATCAGTGAATTCTACTCATGCAGGGATAAATAAACCATAGCAAAAACACAAAAAAACAACCAAACCATTTTCCAGTTGGTGCGTTTGAGGGTTCAGGACAAAAGAATATTAAAATAAATCAAACTTTTCTTCTTTAGTGGTTCTCAACCATTTTTGGATTTTTTTAAATTTTTGATCAACCTTCATTGAACCAAACCAACTTCAACCTGAGTTCACACCTGAAACTATAGCATGAAACCTGGAGCTACTTTACTTATGGCACAGAAACACCATAAAGTGTCATAAAATCCTCTTCATCATCTTTCTCACCTATCGCTGCTTTTCACGATGTTTACTTCTGTTTTTCTTACTAACTCATGTCAGCTTAATGGACGTTTTGAGTGTTTTATTACATATAAAACTGCTACTTTCCCATAAGGGATCAATAAAGTTTCTATCTGGTCATAGGAGGAAAATATTGATCTTTTACAGCCCATATTGTCTAAGGTGTACCTCAGGGTTCCATTCTGGGCCCATTTGAATCTTGAATAAGCAACTTATACACTAAATGACAGACATACTGATGAGCATACTAATTATGTTTTCACACAATTTTTTGCAGCTTTTCTTCTGCTTTAGCTGTGGTACTTTTAGTCTGTATTATGTATTTAAGCTTCAGATTTATTCTTTAGATTCTTGCGACACGATTTTCGACATCTAACTGGTCCCCCCAGTGTTGTGAAAACTCATTCAAATTATAAATCAAAACATGTGGCTCCATCAGAAATGATGTGTCGTGACTTTTGGTAGTGATTGGTCATTTGGTTTTTAAGAAATCCAGAAAAAAAATGCGTCTCATCGAATCCGATTATATCTGAGCTCTAAAATCAGAAACGGTGGCTCTCTTTAACCTGCCACCAAATCTGTATAAAACACAGAACGGACATCAAAATACATCAGAATGTTCACAACAAGATTCTGCTTTTTGTGGTGAAAGAATTTTTTCCAATACAACTTTTAGTTTTTGAGCTGTGATGGTTTGTTCAAGGGTCTAATCTGTAATCTGCTCTGCTCACCTCAGCAACCAGTGAATCACAGCTGATTGATGCACTTTCAAAGTAAAAGCTCAGAGATGTTAAAAGGAATTGATCATGAAACATGCTGGTTTTTCAAAATATAATAACTGCACTTAAGATCCAGATAAATATAAAACTTCTTGAACTCAGGTGTGAAGCAGGTTGAGAACCACCACGACACTCACAATCACGTTTGGGTTAAAAAGGAAGTTATAAACCAAGTGGGCAGGGCTTAGGGGGCAGGTGAGGGGTCTCGGCACACACATATGACATCACCACCGTGCGCTGCCGTTACTCACTTTGCCCTTTGGCGGGGGGGCGGGTGAGGCGAGCGGGGGAGGGGGGGTGGCATCTTTGCCCTTACGGAGGAGGCCGTTCTCCTGACCTCTGACCCCCGCCGCCGCCGCCGCCAGCACCGCCGACACGTCCTTGGCTTCGGCGCGCTTCCTGGCACGCAGCGTGTTCCACGACAGAGACTTCCTGCACAGTACAGGAAGTACAAACGTCAGCCAGCCAATCAGAGACCAGCTCAGGTGCGGCGTCCAGGTGAGTCTGGCTGCAGCAGCAACATCAGTGATGGTGGCAACGTCGCCCCCTAGTGGTCGGAGGTCTGATTTAACCTGTATCATTTACTGATTTTAGGGATGAAATATTTTCACTTTTAAATAAACTGTTTTTTCCGGTGTTTGATTGTTTCATTTAAATCTACAAAAATTCAATTATTTTACAGATTTACCTTTATTTTGTTCAAGGAAATAAGGTATTCATTTACAGGTTCACTGTGAAACAAAATTAAATTAATTTACATGTTTATTACAAAACTACAACAAAAAAAACAGGTCAAAATATAATTGTTATTATTATTATTATTATTATTATTATTATTATTATTATTTTTACAGTGTAGAGCTCAGTTTGAATGTCAAATTAGCCTTAAATCAGATAACTTTATGCATTGATTGATTCATTATTGATTCAATCAATATTTAATAAATAATCAACTGATCTATTAAGTGTTGCAGCACTACTGTTTAAGATCTGAAAATAAAATCGTCATATTGTTTAATTTTATATTCACAAAAAACATTTAAAATATCGGCATTAAGGGGCTTTAATACATAATTGACTGAATTTTTCTGTCGTGTTTTTTCAGTTTATCTATACGATATAAATCTAATATATATCAAATATCATTCTAATATAAATCTGAAATGAATCTAATATAAATATAAAATAAATGTAATATAAACCTGTGAATGTCGCCTGAAGCTGCAGCCAGACTCAGGTTCTGGTGAATTCAAAGATGAAGCTTCACTGTAAAAAACAAACAGTTTGAAACAAAAAAAAAAACAAAAACACCAAAACCTTCATCAAACACTTGTGTTGTTCCAAAGCTCATTTTAACGTCTGAACTTCATAAACTGAATCCTTCAAACTTTATTTTACCCTCTAAACACTCAGAACAGACGTAATTCACTGAGGAAACTAAAAGATGACCTGAAAACTTCCTCTTACTTTTTCTCTCCATCTACTCATTCAAATAGTGATTCTGGTCTAATTCAGCTGCTGTTTTTCCATTAATGCTTCTATTGTGTGTTTTTAACTATTAATTCTTTATAAAACTAAATTATTTAATGTTAATTTAATGTTTTCTTTTCTAAATTTGCTTTTTCTTTCATTTATTCCTCCTTATATTGCCACATTGGTAAAATTTCCATATTTATTCTTTCATTTATTAATCAAAGACTTCAGCATTTTTGAATTTAGATATTTTATTTATTCTTTCTTACTTTGTCATTTTGTAATTTAGTCACATTTCTTTAATTTTACACATTTAATCTTGAATTCATTTCTCATGCAACTTTCACATTTAAAAAAATAAATTTTTTAAAAATGTATTCCTTCATATAGTTTAATGTTTCTCAGTTGCCTATATATTATATTTATTTCTCTTAAATTTTATTATTTAAAAAAAATTCTTCATTAGAATTTCAGATTTTAAAAATATATTTATATTTCAACAATTTAAAATTTACATATTTATTTTTTATTTACTCCTGATTATATTTCCACATTAATATTTTTAATCTATTTATTATTTTATTTGTCTTTACATTTACAGATTTTTAAATTTATATATTCATCAATTTTAATTGTCTCTATATTTTTACATTTTCTAATTTATTCATTTATCATTTTATATATTTCTCTTTATATTTTTACATTTTTGGATACATATATTTATTATTTTATATATTTCTTTTGGTAATTTCACATTAAAAAAACAAGCATATTTCTTTGTTTATTTAATCCTCTTTGTAGTTCAATACTTTTAAATTATTTTTTTATTCCTCATTCTATTTCCACATTTCATTTTTTATTCATTTCTCTTTACATTTTCACATTTCTAAAATTTAAATATTTATCCTTTAATTAATTTCTTTTCACATTTCTACATTTTAAACACTACGTTACTCCACAAACACAACAGACACATTAAAAGGAAATAAACTGGAGTTTTTCTTCAAAATAACCTCAAAGCAGCAATTTTAAATTTGTACTTTTCATCCTAAATCAGCTTGAACTTTCTGTGGAGCATCAAATCGTGAGGTTAGTAGAAATTAAAATAAAAAAACCCAGAAATAAAACTACACTACAAGAACAACAAATAGAAAAACTGAAAAGAACCAAAACAGGAAGTTGAAAAAGCTCTGATCAAACCTTCACAATAAGATACCAATAAATATATTCCTGTTTATATTAATATCACACGCACTCTCACGCACGCACGCACACACACACAGAGACACACACACACACACAGACAGACACACACACAGAGACACACACACACAGAGACACACACACACACACACACACACACACACACACACAGAGACACACACACACAGACACACACACACAGAGACACACACACACACACACACACACACACACACACACACACACACACACACACACACACACACACACACACACACACACACACACACACACACACACACACACACACACAGGTTCACGTTTGCTGTTGTAGTTTATTTACAAATATTAAAAACTACAAGTCATCTTCAGCCTAAAACGCACAAACAAACAGAACATGTCGACGTCGCTTCGCTACCTCATGCTCAAGTCCAAAAGGTTTATTTTACATATTTAAAATACATTTTAAATCATTATTCGGCTACCAACAGGACAATGCTGACCGTCGCCTTCAAATCAAACATATTGCACAGCCTTGACTTCATTCATATTTTTTTATCATCATAAATAGTGCAAAAAAGGATTTTTTTTTATTATTTAAAACAGGAATGTTCTAGAGCCCCAGTCAAAAAACAAAACGAAACAATGAAAAAAATCAGAACTTTGTACAGTGAAACAAAATCAACACGGAAGGAAATAAATCCAAGTTTTGTCCGTGAAATAAAAATAATAATTAACAAGGCAGAAAAAACAACAACAGGAATAAACACAAACTGGTGTGTAGATTGCCACAGACAACAACGCAAATCTGCTCCACAGCGGAGAACCGAGCGCCCGGACGGACCGGGTGAAGTGATTTATTTATTTAAAAAAAAAACAACAACAAAAAACACAAAAAACAGTAAAAAAAAAAGGAAAATTAAGAAACCAACAGAGGAAGCAGGTGTTAGGAACTGAAATAAGAGTTCGGTTTTAGCTCCACGTCTCAGCTTCTCTAACTTATCAGTGTTTTGTTTTTCTTTTTTTTTTTTAAAGCCTGAAATCCATTTTCACGGAGCGACGGCGGCTCAGAAAGTAAAAAGTGGGCGGAGCAGGAAACGAGTACCGTTTACCCTCCAAAATAAAAGTCTCCCGCGAGTCTCGTCTGGTCCAGAAGTGCTGCTGGGGGGAGGAAGTGCGACTTACTTGATGTTGTTGGCATCGGCGACCGCCACCGAGAAGGAGGAAGTGGACGAAGAGTCTCTTATGGGCTTGGTGGGCGGGCCCAGGACGTGACCCGGCACCCAGCCCTCGGCGGCCGGCGATTGGCTGTTGGCTGGCCGGTACACCAGGTACATGTTCTGCTGATTAGTGGCCAGAATCTGGACCGTCTCGCCCTGACTGACGCAGATCTCGTTCTCCTTCAGCGCCGAGTAGTCCTGAGAGACCAACATAGTGGACGAGACGCCGTTACAGCCGCCGTCAGAGTCCTGAAGAGACGAAAACCAAGAGAGAGAAGACAAAACAAAACACAGGTGCGTTAGATCAGGTCTGAGGGGGAGGAGCAATAAGATGAAGAGGAGGAGCAAAGAAAAGTTCCACAACTAGACGACATAAAAATATCTGACTATTGAAATCAGGCAGAGATAAAAAATACACATTAAATATGTTGAAATATGTAACATTTAAAAACTGCAAAAAAAAGAAGCAAAATGATGTTAAGCAGGGTGGTAGCAGCATCATGTGAAGCACAGTGGTGGCAGCATCATGATGTGAAGCACGGTGGTGGCAGCATCATGATGTGAAGCACGGTGGTGGCAGCATCATGATGTGAAGCACGGTGGTGGCAGCATCACAACGTGAAGCATGGTGGTGGCAGCATCATGTGAAGCACAGTGGTGGCAGCATCACAACGTGAAGCATGGTGGTGGCAGCAGATATTTCGATGGACTTTATGGAGACGAGGTATCTTCAGGAGGAGTGTAAACATCATCATAAATGTTTTATATCGTGGTGTAAAAGCTGCAGCATCACTGCAGTAATCTGAGAGATTAAAACTCCGCAGGTGATCCAAAAATAAGACTTTCACAGTGTTTCACTTTCAAGCTGCTTCAATAAAAAGTCCACAGCAACTTCTGTGTCGACAGAAAAACTGCAGAATAACCTGGAACACATCGTCCAAGGTGCTCTGGGTTTGTCGGGCTGTAAATCAGACCCACCTGCAGACACAACATGTCCAGGTAAAGTGGGGCAGAGAGCAGCTATATATTTATATATATATTTATATATAACCCCACAACTACAGCAGCCTAGATTTTACCCTTCCCTTCCAGGACTTCATGCTCCAGTTCACTGCTGCAGTCTGAGAACATGAACCAGAAAACTCCTGAAAACCTCACAGATAATGAAACTCACAGCTATAAAGATTTACCCCAGTTGGAAAAAGACTCTAATGTCAAAATGAAAATTCATTATGAGGAAACGAAAGAAATATGGAACATGAATAAATCTGACAAGAGTAGGACTTCCTCAAAAACTACTGACTAGTGAGGGAGGCTACCAAGACACCGATGACCTATATTTGATGGAACCAAACACTGAACATTATCACAAACACAAAATTAACACTGTGAAGCATGGTGATGGCAGCATCATGATGTGAAGCATGGTAGTGGAGGCATCATGATGTGAAGCATGGTGGTGGCAGCATCATGATTTGAAGCACACAGCGGTGGCAGCATCATGATGTAAAGCATGGAGGTGGCAGCATCATGATATGAAGCATGGTAGTGGCAGCATCATGATGTGAAGCACGGTGGTGGCAGCATCATGATATGAAGCATGGAGGTGGCAGCATCATGATGTGAAGCATGGTGGTGGCAGCATCATGATATGAAGCATGGTGGTGGCAGCATCATGATGTGAAGCATGGTAGTGGAGGCATCATGATGTGAAGCATGGAGGTGGCAGCATCATGATGTGAAGCATGGTGATGGCAGCATCATGATGTGAAGCATGGTGGTGGCAGCATCATGATGTGAAGCATGGTGATGGCAGCATCATGATGTGAAGCATGGTAGTGGAGGCATCATGATGTGAAGCATGGTGGAGGCAGCATCATGATGTGAAGCATGGTAGTGGAGGCATCATGATGTGAAGCATGGTAGTGGAGGCATCATGATGTGAAGCATGGTGGTGGCAGCATCATGATGTGAAGCATGGTGGAGGCAGCATCATGATGTGAAGCATGGTAGTGGAGGCATCATGATGTGAAGCATGGTGGTGGCAGCATCATGATGTGAAGCACGGTGGTGGCAGCATCATGATGTAAAGCATGGTGGTGGCAGCATCATGATGTGAAGCATGGTGGTGGCAGCATCATGATGTGAAGCATGGTAGTGGAGGCATCATGATGTGAAGCATGGTGGTAGCATCATCATGAACAGAATCAAACTTGAACACTTTTTCTTATAAACTCAGTAGAGTGTTTTAGCTGAACTCACTCTGGACTCGAAACATGTCGAGCCGCCGTTGGAGGTAGAAACTTTCATCTGGCTCCTCCCCCTTTCCGAGTCCTTGTCGCCGAGGCCGACCGCCGATGATGGCCTGCTGTGTGATGACGTGATTGGTCGGTTCCCTGAAGACGATCGGTTCCTGGTCAGCGAGGAGCTGCTGCTCTTCTCCTTCTGGTACTCGATGGGAGACTGAAGAGCTGCAACGGACAGAAGGATATTTAGGTTTGGGTCTCTTTTATACCATTTCTATCTGTTTCTGTTTCAGGTTGTGATTGGTCACCTGACAGGAAGTTGCTCTGGGCGTCCAGGACCTCCTGGATGTGTTGGACCCAGACCTGCTTGATGTCGATGTTGGCGGCCTGCAGAGTGAAACGCTCCGACGAACCGCGACATGACAAGACAAACTTACAGAGATCGTTGTCCACGCTGTCCTCCAGGCCCAGGTAGGACACCTGCACAGGTGAGTTTATAGAGACCATCATAAATAACAACGATACACAGTTAGAATCACACGGACAACACGTCTTTGAGAGGTTCTTGGGTTCAGAGGGTTGAAGACCTGAGCTCCTCGATGCCTCCCTACGTACCTTGACGCCCCTCTACATATCTGGACGCCCCTCTACGTACCTTTGATGCCCCTCTATGTACCTTTGATGCCCCTCTACATACCTTGATGCCCCTCTATGTACCTTTGATGCCCCTCCACATACCTTTGATGCCCCTCTACCTACCTTTGATGCCCCTCTACATACCTTGATGCCCCTCTACATACCTTGATGCCCCTCTACCTACCTTTGATGCCCCTCTACATACCTTGATGTCCCTCTACGTACCTTTGATGCCCCTCTACATATCTTTGATGCCCCTCTACCTACCTTTGATGCCCCTCTACATACCTTGATGCCCCTCTACGTACCTTTGATGCCCCTCTACATACCTTGATGCTCTTCTTGAACTGGTATCCTGGCGTGGACGATCCTTTCCTCAGCAGCTCGCTGAAGATGACGATCTGTTCGAAGAGGAAGACTCGGCGCTCCTTGGACCTGGACAGGACGCCGGTGTCCTGCTCCGTGACGAAGAATGTTTCCTGCTGCAGCAGTTTGCCCTGACTGGTCAGTTTACCCTAAAGAGAAACAAACAAACAGCAGAAAGCTGCAGGAAACCGGGAGGAAGACTCTAAATGGGTTTAAAAAGGTTTATAACGGACCTCGTATCCCTGCAGCCGACCCAGATTCATCATGTCGTTACACAGTTTAGGGACCTGAGACATCAGATCCACGGCTTTCTGCAGAAAAACACACATTTATACTGATTAAAGACAAACATCAACCTTTATCTACACGTTTCAACTCTAAAATCTGCAGCCAGCTGCACAGAAGTCATTCGAACAGGAACCAGGGCTCTTGTTTCATTCAATCATTTTGTGTCTTATTTTTCAAATTTTGCACGTCCTATTTCTCATTTTGTCTCCTTTTTAAATTTTGTGTCGTTCATTGATTTTGTGTCTGTTTTTTCTAATTTTTTGTGTGCTTTTTCCCATTTTGTGCCTCCTTTTCTCTATTTTTTGTCTTATTTTTCATTTTGTGTCTCATTTTTGTAATTCTGTTTCGTTTTTCTGATTCTGTCTGTTTTTCTTATTTTGTGTGCTGATAGGACAGTCTAAAAGAAAGTGAAACTGGAAGCAGATGTTTCTGTTATAATCCAGATGTGATTATCCTGAACATTTTGTATTCTGTTTAAGTAGATCTGGTTCTATTCTGCTGATTAAAAGTGACACAAACTCAGATGAATCTCCTGAATCTGGACGGAACAACATTTAGTTTTGATCCTGATTAAATTTTCTGAACAGCTGAAGTCGAAGTGAAAACTGAAGTTTCGTTGCTTAGAAATCAGTCTTACCTCGATCTGTTCACAGTCCATCCCGGCCTTGGAGCTGTACTTCAGGAAGTCCTGAAGAGAAGAAACGTTAACTCAACAAACAATGAATTATTTAACAGGAAACTCGGAGTCCAAACAGGACTTTTAGAGGTTCTTCTGCTACCTTGAGGAGCAGCTGGTATTTAGTGATTCTCTGGATGGGTTTGATGAGGAAATCACTGATGGTCAACCTGGACTGGATGTCCTGCTGGATGCCCTGAAGATACAACAACACAACATTTAAATGTCTGAAAGATAAAGAGATAAACTAACAGAAGACCTGAACTTCTTACGTCGAAGTACGAGTCGTATTCGGCTACGATGAACTCAGACTTGGGTTTGTTCTGGCAGTAGACCACGTACATGTGGAGCCTCCTCTCCTGGAAACACATTCAGGGATTTAAAACACAAGAAGAAGAAGAAGAAGAAGAAGAGATTCATCTTCATCATCATCTTCAGACTCACGTGTTTGATGAAGAGTTCAGGAAGATGTTCGTGGTCCTCCAGGCATTTCTCCAGCTCCCCGACGAAGAAGCTGAAGAACAGAAGACAACGTTAGACTGAGAACATCTGAGCTACTGGATCACTTTTACTCACTATGGAATCATTTTTTTCTGCACTGTGGCTAATGTTTTTGTCATTTGGGCTCATTTTTCTGTACAGTTTCCACATTTTTCTTCAATGTGGGCCCCTTTTTCCATGTCTGAAGGCTCATTATTCCTCTCTGTGTGTCAATTATTCCTCACTATAGACTCATTTTTCATCACTTGTGGTTAAATTTTCCCCCTCCTGGACAAATTTTTCCTCACTATGGCCTAGTCTTTCCTCTCTGTGTTAATTTTTCCTCACTGTTGACTAATTTTTCTTCATTGTGGCCTCATTATCTTCACTGTGTGCAAATTTTCCTCACTGAGGGCTCATTGTTCCTCCCTCAGACTAATCTTTCTTCACTGTGGGGTAATTTTTTCTTCCTATAAGCTGTTTTTTCTTCACTGGGGTTCATTTTTCCTCACAATGGACTATTTTATCCTGACTGTATGTTCATTTTTCCTCACTAAAGACTCATTTTTCATCACTGTAGACTCGATTTCCCCCCCCCGGACTAATGTTTCCTCTCTGTGTTCATTTTTCCTCACTATGAGCTAAGTTTTCCTCACTGTAGGTTCAGAATTCCTCACTTAAAGGCTCATTTTTCATCACTATAGGCTATTTTTTCTTCCTCTGGACTAATTTTTTATCACTATGTGTTAATTTCTTTTCACCGTGGGCTCATTATTCCTCACTTATAGGCTCATTTTTCATCACTATGGAAAAATATTTCCTCACCATGTGTTTTTTCATCACTATGAGCTAATTTTGTCCTCACTGCAGTTCATTATTCATTTTTCCTCACTACTGGCTAATTTTTACTCACTATTGGGTCATTTTCCCTCACTGTGGGCTCATATAGACGAATGTTTCCTTGCTATGTGTTACTTTTTCCTCACTGCAGATTAATTTTTCCTCACCGTGGGCTCACTTTAGGCTAATTTCCTCACTTTTTTCTGCATAGTTGACTAATTTTTCTTCACAGTGAGCTCATTTTTACTCACTATGAGCTAATTTTTCTTCACTGTTTGCTCATTATTCCTCACTAAAGGCTCCTTTTGTCCTCCCTGTGGACTCTGTGGATATCAAACATCCACTGAACTTACTCTCGGTGCCAGTCGTAGATCTGGTGGATGTTTCCAAACACAATTTTGTCTTTTCCTTTCATGTCGTCCGGGACGCCTTTTTCCTCGATGCGTTTCATGAAGCCCTGCAAAGACACAAAACTAAACTTTAAACCTGGATCAATACAGAACATTCTTCTTCTCCCTAAAGAGAGGTTTTAGGTGGAGTCAAAATGAAAAACAGCAGCAAAAAATGATCAGGACTGAGAATTAAACATCGTAAATTGACTTTTTAACCAGTTTTGCTAACTGAGGGTTCATTTACTCTCCATAATGTTCAGGTTTTGTTTGTAAAATGTCCCAAAATAACAGGAAAATGCAGAAAAAACTTGCTGCTGCATAATTTTTACCGGCTGTTATTGTATCTGTGTTAAATTTGTGAAGCTGAAGATGAAACCAGACTATTTTATGACTATTTTCTCGATGTAAAAAACTGAACATGTTGGACGAACTCACCTCCACCACAATGCCGAGGTCTTTGACATAATCCTTCTCCGTCTGAATCAACTCATTCAGAACAAACCTGAATGGATAAAAGCAGTTACTGTCAGAAACTCTCAAAACCAAGAAACTCGTGATTTCGACTGTTCTGCCTCGTGTGGAAATTAGAGCCCAAAGTTTTTGCTTTTCTGGAAGATGAATCATTCTAGAATGTGTTTAAAGGTCAAAATGTGCTGTGATCTTGTTTTTTAGTGAGCTTTAGTACCATTACGTCTAAAAATCTGCACCTAAACACAATGTTGGAGGTCATTAATAACCACAGAAGACTATGTCATGGTGCCCGTTGCTAGCTAAACCCAAACAATGCTCTCTGTTGGCCAACATGAACTTCCTGTTGTCTGAGTGATGCCTCATCTAGTCTCGGCCGTACTAAACACTAACAGATGATGGACTAGAAGCACTAGATGATGGACTAGAAGCAGCAGATGATGGACTAGAAGCAGCAGATGATGGACTAGAAGCAGCAGATGATGGACTAGAAGCACTAGATGATTGACTAGAAGCAGCAGATGATGGACCAGAAGCAGTAGATGATGGACTAGAAGCAGTAGATGATGCACTAGAAGCAGTAGATGATGGACTAGAAGCAGTAGATGATGGACTAGAAGCAGTAGATTATTAGTAAAAGCAGTAGATGATGCACTAGAAGCAGTAGATGATGACTAGAAGCAGTAGATGATGACTAGAAGCAGTAGATGATGACTAGAAGCAGCAGATGATGACTAGAAGCACTAGATGATAGACTAGAAGCAGTAGATGATGGACGAGAAGCACTAGATGATGGACGAGAAGCAGCAGATGATGACTAGAAGCAGCAGATGATGACTAGAAGCACTAGATGATGGACTAGAAGCAGTAGATGATGGACGAGCAGCAGCAGATGATGAGTAGAAGCAGCAGATGATGACTAGAAGCACTAGATGATGGACTAGAAGCAGTAGATGATGGACGAGCAGCAGCAGATGATGGACGAGAAGCACTAGATGATGGACGAGAAGCACTAGATGATAGACTAGAAGCAGTAGATGATGGACTAGAAGCAGTAGATGATGACTAGAAGCACTAGATGATGGACTAGAAGCAGTAGATGATGACTAGAAGCAGTAGATGATGACTAGAAGCAGTAGATGATGACTAGAAGCAGCAGATGATGACTAGAAGCACTAGATGATGGACTAGAAGCACTAGATGATGGACGAGCAGCAGCAGATGATGACTAGAAGCACTAGATGATGGACTAGAAGCAGTAGATGATGGACTAGAAGCAGTAGATGATGGACGAGAAGCACTAGATGATGGACGAGAAGCAGCAGATGATGACTTGATGACTACTCACATGCGTCCTCTCATAGCTTTGGCTCTCTGCTCCAGTTCTGGGTTCCTCGGCTGGACCGGTGTGGTTTGTTCTGGAGGCGACAGTGAGGAGAACCCGGGGTAGGCTCCTGGTTCCAGAGTCTGGAGAGGAGAACATCTGGACATGAGGGACCGACAACTTCACAGCAACAACATCCAACACAATCAGTGCCTTGGTGGTTGTTTTGTGTCTATTAGTGGTTGTTTTGCGTCACTTTCTGGTACTTTTGTGTCACCTTTCATTTTGTGTCTCTTTCTAGTAGCCTTGCATCTTTTTGTTGTCATTTTGCATCACTTTCTTATAATTTTGTGTCTGCATGGAGTTTGCATGTTCTCCCTGTGCATGCGTGGGTTTTCTCCGGGTACTCCGGCTTCCTCCCACAGTCCAAAAAACATGCTGAGGTTAATTGGTTATTCTAAATTGCCCGTAGGTGTGAATGTGAGAGTGATTGTGTGTCTCTATATGTAGCCCTGCGACAGACTGGCGACCTGTCTAGGGTGTCCCCTGCCTTCGCCCGAGTCAGCTGGGATAGGCTCCACCCCCCCGTGACCCTAGTGAGGATTAAGCGGTGTATAGATAATGGATGGATGGATAGTTATTTTGCGTCACTTTCTGTTAACTTTGTGTCATTTTCTAGACATTTTGTGTCTTTCTGGTCATTTTGTGTCTCTTTCTATTAACTTTGAGTCTCTTTCTATTAACTTTGTGTCTCTTTCGAGTAACTTTGTGTCTCTTCCTAGTACCTTTGTGTCTCTTTCTAGTAACTTTGTGTCTCTTTCTAGTAACTTTGTGGTAACTTTGTGTCTCTGTGGTCGTTTTGTGTTTTATAATTGTTTTGTGTCTCTCTGTGGTCGTTTTGTGCCTCTTTGTCATCATTTTATGTATCTGTTGTTTGTTTCACAGCAGCAGGAGCTTCAACAACCTGGACCGACTGACCAGGAAACAAACTGAACCTTCTGCTTTGCTTAACTGCACATCATGCAGATGAGCTGATTGTAGCGACATGAAAACCTGCCAGCACTGGTGGAACAATCTGACAACAGACACACAACCTCACGCCTTCGTTTCATACGGCAAAGTTCAACAGAAACTACACAACCTAAACATGCAGATACAAACAGACACACAGTGAACTGATCATGCAAACACAAACTGTCCAAATCACAAAGTACACAAGATGTTTTCATTAATATGAACACAAAATACACAAACACAACAACAACAATGAGCCTCACGACACAAAACACCGAAAACATCTAAAATGGAAACATCAACAGAGCAAAAGTCTGAGAGTAGCAGCAAGTCTGTGTCATTTGTGGTTATTTTGTGTGTCTGTAGTTGTTTTGTGTGTCTTTGTGGTCGTATTGTGTGTCTTTGTGGTCCTTTTGTGTCTCTTTGTGGTCGTTTTGTATCTGTTTGTGGTCGTTTTGTGTCTCTTTGTGGTTGTTTTGTGTCTGTGTAGTTGTTTTGTGTGTCTTTGTGTTCAGATTGTGTCTATTTGTAATCATTTTGTGTCTGATCATTTTGTGTGTCTTTGTGGTCATTTTGTGTGTCTTTGTGGTCATTTTGTGTCTCTTTGGGGTCGTTTTGTGTCTCTTTAAGGTCGTTTTGTGTCTCTTTGGGGACATTTTGTGTCTCTTTGGGGACATTGTGTCCCACAGATTTGAACTTTGCTCTCAGACTTTAGGACTCAAACAAACTCACAAAAACTAACCCTGTACGACACAATCTCTCAGTGCTCTGTTGTCGTAATTCGGTGAAAGGAACACAAAACTCTCCACACACGACGCGTTGACTGTCTTCACTAGAAAACCTCCTGAACTGAACCAGCATCCAGACTCACCATCTTGGTTTTAACCAGTTTTTCTATGGCGCTAACCAGCTCGGCAGCACTGGGAACCTCAGAGGACGACTGGAGGGACGTTAGCAAGGACGAAGACTGAGGAGGAGGAGGAGCAGGAGGAGGAAGAAACAGCAGCATGTTAGAAAGACTGAGAGGAAGAGGAGGAAGTGGAGAGGTTAGAAAGGCTGGAAGTGAAGCAGAGAAGGGAGGCTGTGAAGGTTTTTGTCCAACAACTTCCATTCATTGTCTATGTGAGCGGCTTCCTGCTAGCATCATGCTAATATCACATCATTTGCATAAAGTCAAAGTCCAGCTGCTTTATGGAAATTTAGAGGCTGTTGAATCCAAACGCTCCTGAAAAACTTTAATTTTTTACCTGGCAGTAAAATAATTTGCAGTAAACCCAAGTTTTAACGTTAGAAATGAACAGTTTAATGTAGAAACCGCCGCTAGCATTAATCACCTACATGGAGAATATATGAGAAACTGTTTGGCTGTTATGAACAAAACTGGATTTTTATTATAATTTTTAATATTGAATTGGTTTGGGAGATTAATATTAGGGTTATTAATAACATTGGTTTGATTTTAGAGTTATTATTGGAATTAATACTCGATTGGTTTTAGAGGTTATTGTATAGTTATAGCTATTAGAAAAAAAATCCTAAATAAAAATAAAAAGACAGCAAATTGTAAAACTATAATAAATTTTAAAAAGTTAAAGTAAATTAAATCTAGATTTTATGATAATATAATACAATAAATACAATACAATAAAACAACACAATATAGATCTGTTAATATAATAAAGACTTCAAAAACACAGATTGTTTATATTATCATTATTCTGTTAACATGATAAAATATAGATTTTCTTTAAAATATCTGTTAATAAAAACTTAAAAAAAACATAGATAAAAAATATATTTTTATTTTGTTACTAAGAAGAAGAACAATGTGAAAAAATACAGATTTGTTTGAAAAAATACATTTATATAAATATAATTTAGTTTATTTATATTATTTTGTTAAAAACAACATTATGATTTAAATATAAATTTGTTTAAAATAATATCTGTTTATAAAGACTTAAAAACAGATATTTGTTTATTTACATTATTATTTTATTACTAACAAAAATAATATGATAAAATATAGATTGTTTAAAAACATATTTGTTACTAAAATATAGACTTTGGTTATAAATTATAAAACAGCATTGATTTTGTTTATTCATATTATTTTGTTAATAATAATAATTAACAAAATAATATGATAGATATATATATAATAATAGTTGTGTCATAAATATATTATATAATATATATAAAATAATATAAACACGTTTCTACTATAAAGTGACTATAAAGTGACTTTTATTTTGAAAATACATAAATGAAGCTACTATATAATTTTAGCACTCTGGATGCTAATCTGAGTTTATCTGAAACTCCCGATGCCCTGCCTCTTTAAGGCCCGCCCCCTCAGGTGTGCTACCTTGTCGTCCTGAGCCGAGGGGTCCTTGATGATCTCCATGGGGGGAGGAAGAGGAGTGTGAGCTTCCTCGTCCTGCTCCTCCTCGCCGCCGCTCTGCATCCCTAAAGACGCCTTGGACAGCAGGTTTCCATCTTTACTGAGGACTCTCTGAGGAAAAAAAACAGTCACCATGAGGATGGATAAAACGCTCATCATGAGGAAACAGATGGATAAAACGCTCATCATGAGGAAACGGATGGATAAAACGCTCATCATGAGGAAACGGATGGATAAAACGCTCACCGTGAGGAAACAGATGGATAAAACGCTCATCATGAGGAAACGGATGGATAAAAAGCTCACCGTGAGGAAACGGATGGATAAAACGCTCATCATGAGGAAACGGATGGATAAAACGCTCACTATGAGGAAACGGATGGATAAAACGCTCATCGTGAGGAAACGGATGGATAAAACGCTCATCATGAGGAAACAGATGGATAAAACGCTCATCGTGAGGAAACGGATGGATAAAACGCTCACCATGAGGAAATGGATGGATAAAACGCTCACTATGAGGAAACGGATGGATAAAACGCTCACCACGAGGAAACGGATGGATAAAACGCTCACTATGAGGAAACGGATGGATAAAACGCTCATCCTGAGGAAACGGATGGATAAAACGCTCATCATGAGGAAACGGATGGATAAAACGCTCATCGTGAGGAAACGGATGGATAAAACGCTCACCATGAGGAAATGGATGGATAAAACGCTCACTATGAGGAAACGGATGGATAAAACGCTCATCATGAGGAAACGGATGGATAAAACGCTCACCATGAGGAAATGGATGGATAAAACGCTCACTATGAGGAAACGGATGGATAAAACGCTCACCGTGAGGAAACGGATGGATAAAACGCTCACCGTGAGGAAACGGATGGATAAAACGCTCATCATGAGGAAACGGATGGATAAAACGCTCACTGTGAGGAAACGGATGGATAAAACGCTCACCACGAGGAAACGGATGGATAAAACGCTCACCATGAGGAAATGGATGGATAAAACGCTCACCACGAGGAAACGGATGGATAAAACGCTCATCGTGAGGAAACGGATGGATAAAACGCTCACCATGAGGCCTCAGAACACATGATTAGACAAACTGTCCTGTAATTTAGTCAAAAAAAACCCCAAAAAACAAGATGGCAGCTGCTTCCAGAGTCAGTTAGAGATCAATAATGAATCATAATGATGCTTTAGTTTATGCAGATTAAGCAAACGGCAACAAATTCCTGGTAAATATTCACATTGAAGAAGCTGCGATCAGAATTTAGACTTTTTATTTTGTAAATCACTGAAATGGAATCACAAAATAGTCTGAGATTATCTACAACTTGACAATTAATCAATAATTTCTGGATGAATTGATCATCTGTTCCTCAGATGTCTTGTTTAGTCCTAAGATATTCAGCTTACTGTCACAGAAACCAGAAAATATTTAATTTTATGAATCCACTGTCACAGAAATTTTAAAACACTCAAATTGATTAACAAAATAGTTGGAGATTAATTTGACACTTGACAATTAACAAAATCTGCAACCACTTAGTGAACAAACTGCAGAATTTAGCTCATAAAGATAAATTATTCTCTCAGTCGGTGGTGGAGATCAAAAATGGAGCTAAAAGAACCAAATATTCCAGCTGCTTTACCCAAAGTAGGATTCAGAATTGATCAATTAATTGAATATTCGTTGGAGTTCAAACCTGCAATGAGTTGATTAATTGATTAACTGATGGACAAATACAAAAATAGTATTCTGGTTCCACTAATAGTTTATTTTTTAAGGTAAAATTGGAGAAGACTGGCAAATATTTGCTGCTAGTTGGTGAACAAAGTACAGAATTTGTCTCATGAAGACACATTTCTCTGTCAGTATGTGGTGGAGACCAAAAATGGAGCTAAAAGAAGCAGATATGTCACTTTCATTGAGCGTACGACTAAATAAATAATCAATTAATTGATGAATTCTTGCAGCTCTACTTGTACACACACAGAAAAACTCCAACACTGCATGTTCCACAAAATGTAAAGTTCTACAAACATGCTTTTCTTTATTCAAATGGATTCTGTCCATTTCTGTTGACCTTGTTCTGCTAAAAACCTCTAAAAAAAAAAACACAGAAAAACTGCATTTTTCCATTGAACTGCTGCACATTTCTTTTGTTTTCAACTTTTTATTGCGACACAGAAAAATACTAAAGTGCACGATGCAGCGTTCAGATGCTATTTATAGCGTTGGTCATCGGTGAGTAACTCAACATGAGTTTGTGGTTTGGATAAAGAAAAGCTCTTTGACACAGAAAGAGGAACTTTATGTGTCTAAAGTCCATTATGTCAGCTGGGATGAGATTAGATGAGTTTAGGTCAACTCTAAACTCTGCAGATAAACAATCAAACTGAAGTTTATAAGACGTATTTAGTGGAAAATTTAATTTAATTTGGTGCATTGGAACCGAAGCATCACCAGAAATGTAACGAAGTGGAAAAATCTGTGGTTAATTAAAAGTGTTGTGAGACAATGTGGAAGCAATAAAAGCTCCAAGTCTGTGCTTTCACTGACTAATTAACCACTTGAACCGGTTTTATGATTCAAAAAATCATTAAAATCACATCATTTATCCAAGCTGGACACGGTAAAAACAGAGAAAAAGGTCAGATTTTCATCTTTCTTGAGACACTTGAACAAATCAGGTGGAAAATATGGTTCCATCTGGAAAAATGACCAAATCCAAAAATGTGGAACATGATGATTCCCTTTGGGTTTGAAAATTTTTGTAAAGAAAACAATCAAATACATTGAACTTTTCTCTTAATTGTTCTAAATTGGTCGTACTGCAAAAAAAACCTGTTCAAAATGACAATAAACTCTTCCAAAATAACCTCAAACTGCACAAAAATGACTCAAGAAGTCAATTAGAAAAATTATTAAAACTAGTATAAAACAACTATAAATTTAACTGAAAAAGTACTGAAAACGAAAAAAATATGTCTAAAATTACCACCAATATTGTCCAAAACAGCTTGAATTCTACTTAAATGTAGCCTTAAATTGTTTTTAAACCGAAAAAAATTCCACACATTTTTTAGTTTTTGGCTTCTGTTGATGTGATTACATCAACATCAACTACTGATGATTTAAAGGTTTATTTTACATAAAATAGTACTTCCTGTCCAAGTATTGATAGTTTAAAAGGTTTATTTCACTACAACAGTACTTTCCAATGACAACATTCCACCCAAATACCGCTTCCTGTCCAAGTATTGATAGTTTCAGCACCATTTATCATTAAACCGCCTCCGTCTCTCTCCAACCTCGCCGCTTACCTCATCGATGATGTCATCCTGCTGGGCGAGGTCCGGTTGGCCGAGGTCGATGCTCTTCCTGCTCTCCTCTCTACCTGATCCAGGCCCTGCAAACCAACCAGCCAATCACAGTTCAGTCAGTTCGTCGCTCAGACTGTCCAATTATTTCGAGATTTAAAGGTTTATTTCACACAAAATACTACTTCCTGTTTTCTGCCTTTTTGTGGTCACCTTGAGTCTCTGTGGTCATTTTGTGTCTCTTTGTTATTGCTTCTATCACTTAGTGGTTGCTTTGTGGTCATTTTCTGTCTATTCTTGGTCATTTTGAGTCGTTTCGTGGTTGCTTTGTGTCTCTTTGTGGTTGTTTTGTGTCTCTGGTAGTTTTCTCTCTTTGTGGTCATTTTCTGTCTATTCTTGGTCATTTTGAGTCGTTTCATGGTTGCTTTGTGTCTCTTTGTGGTTGTTTTGCGTCTCTTTGGTAGTTTTCTCTCTTTGTGGTCATTTTCTGTCTCTTCTTGGCCATCTTGTATCCCTCTGTGGTCGTTTTGTGTCTCTCTGCAGTTATTCTGTGCGTCTTTGTCAAATTGGGGAAAAAATCTTGTCTGTGCTGTGATTCTTCGTGATGTTGGCGGTTTTCTCTTCTTACAGCTGTCTTTCTGTCTCAGTTCATCACGTGGACTTTAAACAGACTAAAATTAAAGCTGGACACCTGCTGACCTTTAATATGCAAAAAGAAAAACACCTGAGCAGCATTTTTCCAGCCGTCAGTCTCGTATTAACTCACCTCTACACACCTGAGGTGCAAACAACTCAACCATAAAGAGAATGCAGTTAAACCTCATAGACGCTTCTTCTGCAGCAGCGTTTTACACCAGCTAATGGAAGCAGAGCCATCTAAAGAGGAATGCATGGTATGCTTTGAATCCAACCAAAGCAGCTCCAGGCTCAGTCAGGTCTCATTATTTGATTTACAGAACATTAAGTTGTCAGTAATCCCCCTGAACAAAGACCTGAGCTTCACTTCTGCTCATTTCACCTAAATATGATGTTTCTGCAGCAGATTCACAACTCAAGACTCTAAGACTCTGGATTTTCACAACGACCAACCTGCTGAACCTGGTGGTCGCTAAAAAACTTGCAGAATTAGGACTTTCTATACAACTAATCGCAGTTTTTAAGGTTTATTCCACCCAAAATACTACTCTCTGCCCAATTAACTATGGTTTTAGAGTTTCTTCCACCCAAACAACCTGAAAAGTGAAGGTTGTAAAGGCTTATTCCATCCAAATATTTCTACCTACCTAAATCGAACACAGACACTACTTTCTGTCCAAGCATTTATAGTTTTAAAGGTTTAATGCATCCAATAGACATTTTCTATTAAACTACTTACGATTTTAAAGGTTTATTTTGACCTAAAATACAACTTTCTGTCCAAGTAAGAAAGATTTTCCCATAAAAATAGCCCTTTTCAACTCACAAGTTATGGTTTTAATGGTTTATTTATGCCAAAATACAACTTTATGTCCAAGTACTTAAGGTTTACAATGGTACTATTCCACCTAAAATACTACTTCCTGTTCAAATATTTATGGTTTTAAAGGTTTATTTCAGCCAAATACTACTTTCCGTCAAACGTTTATTCCAACCAAAATACTATTTCCTGTCTAAATATGCGTGATTTCAAAGGTTTATTCCAACCATGTGCTTCTCTCTGTCCAAGTATTTATAGTTTTAAAGTATCATTCCGACCAAAACACTATTTTCTATCCAACTACTCATGATTGTAAAGGTTTATTCTGCTGCAAGAGTACTTTCCAAAAACCCAAATTGCTCCTAAACATGACTTTTTGTCCAAGTATTCAAAGTTTTAAAGGTTTATTCCAAGCAAATAGTCATGTCTAAATAGCAAGTTATGGTTTTAAAGTTTTATTCAAAGCTAAAATAGTACTTTATGTCTAAATATTTAGGTTTTGAAAGGTTTATTTCAACCAAATAGTACTGCCTAACAAGTTATGGTCTTAAAGGGTATTTTCTAACCAAAATTCGACATTCTGTCCAAGTATTCACGGTTTCAAAGGTTTACTCCACCTGAGACGTGTTGTGTTGGTTATATTCAGACTGGAGAGCTTCATGTGAGGAGACAACAACACAACAACACACTGAGAGTCCAGGTGAGTCCTCCATCCTCACCTGTCTTCTTCTGCTTGCTGTTGGGGAGTTTCTTGACGGAGCTGCCGTGGCTGAGGCGGCGGACCGGACTGGTCAGCCACTTCCTCAGAGTGTTTCCTGAGCGTTTAGGACCTGGAGAGCTGGACTGCAGGGAGCTGAGCGACGTCTGAGGCTGCAGGTTCGCCACCGACTCCGTCTTCCCATCCGAGCTGCCGACCGGGTAGTTTTCTGGAAGGAACCAGGAGAGTCCGATCAGTCTGGATTCAACAGTTTTCATAAAGATCGAAACAACAGCTTGGAATCAGCAGCTCAGGACTCAACTTTACTTGTCTCAGTGTGAAAATCAAACCTTTTACAGCCTCAGTAGAAGACGTCTGGATTCAAATCAGTGTTTAAAATGTAAAAATACAACAGCTCAGTTTCTCCAGAACCAAACACCAAGTTCTTTCCCTTTTAGAAGTTATAGTTTTAAAGGTTTATTCCACCAAAAATACTGATTTCTGTCAAACTACTCATGGTTTTAAAGGATTTTTTAGCCCCAATAGAATTTTCTAATCAAATAAGTTCCACCACAATGTTACTTTCTGTCAAAATATTTACGGTTTTAAAGGTTTATTCCAACCAAGTACTACTTCCAGTCTAAGTATTTATACTTTGAAAGGTTTATTCTATCCCAATAGTACTTTCTAACTAATTGAATTCCTCCTAATTATTGCTATTTAACCAATTTTATTCCACCGGAATACTAATTCCCGTCCCAGTATTTGCAGTTTTCGAGGTTTATTCCATCCAGGACACACATATGTTTTGTTCCTTATGTTCAGTCACAACAGTTTGATGTGAAGCAACAACAACAACAGAGTCCAGATGAGTCTTTCTATGGAAACAGATCAAATCTGCTGAACAGCTGCTCTCCCAGCTCCATTTTTCCTCCAAATATCACATCAGGAAGCTGCAGATCAAACAAGAAGATGTAACTAATAAGAAGCAAAATAAAAACCACCTTCAGGATCGGTTGTGGTTTAGACAAACAGATTTATTTGAACACAAACGGCGACTTTGTGAATGAACAGCAGCAGTCATGGGTCGATCAGCTGCTGTTTGCTTCACAGATGAAACCAGTGATTCAGGGTCAGCAGGACGATTTTATACTCATTCTGATCTGCTATTCATCTCAGCGTTTGTACTCGGAGCAGAAACAAACGTGACTTTGTGTTATTTCCATCACAGTAAAGTCACTGAGATTAAAAACTGCAGCAACAACAAGGTGTGAAAACTCCAGAGGGACTTAGTTTGAGCTCTTTATTTTATAGAAATATAGATTTAATGATAGATATTTATTTTATTACACACGCTTTAGATTTATCCAGCTGGTCCATCAACATCTTCCAGGATTAATCCGTTCTTTTTGAACAAACCAACTTTGAACTGGTCCAACCTACAGCAGACTGTTAGATCTGACTGATTTAACTGAACGTTTACTGGAAGTCGACTCCAAACTAAACAATGTCACAGAAGTCGAGTGAAAACTTTGCAAACAAATTGAACAATGAGAGACATAAAATGATCTCAAACAGCAAGAATAGCTCCGAAGAGAGGCAAAACAACCAATATATGACACAAAACAAACAAAATATAACAAAAACAACCATAAGGAGATGCAAAATGATCACAGAGACTCAAAAAAATAGCAATTTAAGACACAAAATGCTCCAAAACAGACAAGATATGATAAGAAACGACTGAATTGTGACAAAACAACCATAAAAAGATGGAAAATGACCACAAAGAGACAAAAAAATGGACAATCTGAGACACAAATGTGACAAAAAACAACCACAACATTTCAAAGTGGCAACAAAAAGATGCAACATTAGTAAAATCAAACACAAAATATCCCAAGTGTGACACAAATGACCAAAATCAAACCAAAAACAACCATAAAGAGATTCAAAACGACCACAAAGACACGCAAATTTCACAATATCAGACCCACAACAGAAAGAATGATTACAAACAGACGTAAAACAGCCAAGATGTGACGAGAAACGACTGAACTGAGACAAAAACGACCATCAAAAGGTGCAAAATGAATCAAATCAGACACGAAATGTCCTAAAAGGAACATAAAACGACCCAAACTTGAACAGAAACAACCATAAAGAGACAGAAAACAACAATATGAGACACAAAAGGCACCAAAACAGCCAAGATACAACAAGGAATGACTGAACTGGGATAAAAACAACCATCAAAAGATGCAAAATGAATAAAATCAGACACAAAATGACAAAAATCAAACAACAACCAATAAAGAGACAAAAAATCCCAAAACATCCGAGATGAGACCATAAATGACCAAAGTGGCAAAAACACAACTATAAAGAGATGGAAAACGACCCTAAAGACACTATAAAATGATGCAAAAAGAGCACAAAGAGACGCTAAATCAACAAAATGAGACACAAAAAAGTCGTCAGAAAGACAAAACAGTGACGACCAAATCGGTCCCAAACTGACCGACACCAAATCAAACTGAAAACACAAAAATCTGTATTTATTTCCAGTAAACGTCTTTGTTTTTATTGTTTACATTCCTTTTCCCTCCTCCAGCTCTGATTCCTGCAGGACTCCAGGCTTTCTGTGGGTTTTTTAGTTTCAGTTTGGAGTTTGTGCGGTTGGTCGGACGTTAAAGTGACTCTTAGAGTTTCTGCTGAACAAACAGTGGAAACGTTTCAACACACGACTGATCTGAAGTCTGGAAACGACGTCAGCAGCAGCTCAGCTGAACCGTACAGGAGATAGAGTCAGAGTTCTGCTGAGTTAAATCAGGGTTCTGCTGAGGTTAAATCAGGGTTCTGCTGAGGTTAAATCAGGGTTCTGCTGAGGTTAAATCAGGGTTCTGCTGAGGTTAAATCAGGGTTCTGCTGAGGTTAAATCAGGGTTCTGCTGAGGTTAAATCAGGGTTCTGCTGAGGTTAAATCTGGGTTCTGCTGAGGTTAAATCAGGGTTCTGCTGAGGTTAAATCAGGGTTCTGCTGAGGTTAAATCAGGGTTCTGCTGAGGTTAAATCAGGGTTCTGCTGAGGTTAAATCAGGGTTCTGCTGAGGTTAAATCAGGGTTCTGCTTTAAATCAGGGTTCTGCTGAGGTTAAATCAGGGTTCTGCTGAGGTTAAATCAGGGTTCTGCTGAGGTTAAATCAGGGTTCTGCTGAGGTTAAATCAGGGTTCTGCTGAGGTTAAATCAGGGTTCTGCTGAGGTTAAATCAGGGTTCTGCTGAGGTTAAATCTGGGTTGAGGTTAAATCAGGGTTCTGCTGAGGTTAAATCAGGGTTCTGCTGAGGTTAAATCAGGGTTCTGCTGAGGTTTAAATCTGGGTTCTGCTGAGGTTAAATCAGGGTTTGCTGAGAGGTTAAATCTGGGTTCTGCTGAGGTTAAATCAGGGTTCTGCTGAGGTTAAATCAGGGTTCTGCTGAGGTTAAATCAGGGTTCTGCTGAGGTTAAATCAGGGTTCTGCTGAGGTTAAATCAGGGTTCTGCTGAGGTTAAATCAGGGTTCTGCTGAGGTTAATCTGGGTTCTGCTGAGGTTAAATCAGGGTTCTGCTGAGGTTAAATCAGGGTTCTGCTGAGGTTAAATCAGGGTTCTGCTGAGGTTAAATCAGGGTTCTGCTGAGGTTAAATCAGGGTTCTGCTGAGTTTAAATCTGGGTTCTGCTGAGGTTAAATCTGGGTTCTGCTGAGGTTAAATCTGGGTTTGTGCCCACATAAAAACTGTATTCATATTCAATAGTAATTAATTTAAAAAATTGACAGTAAATTTACACAATTTTTATGTTATTTAAATCAGCAAAAAGTGTAAATAATGACATAAATAATAATTTATTATTAATTTTAAACTCTTATTTTTCAGATATTTACAGTTTTTTTTAAATGACAGAAATTCACAGAAAAATTTACTTAAAAAAAAATACAAAACCGTAAATAACGTCCACATCAGACATCTGTTTTTATAAATATTAATTCAGAATTTTTTAACATTTGAGAATAAAATCACACCAGTTTTACTGTATTTAAATTCACAAAAATATCATTATTTTACAAAAATTTGTTGCTTTTTGGAAATAGAAGTTGTGTTCATTAAGAAATGACAATTTATTATTATTATTTTTATTATTGTTATTAATTATTAATTATTTTACAGTTTTTTGAAGGTTTGTTAAATTATAGATAACTCAAATTCTAAGTAAAAATGTACAAACGGGTAAAAAATGTAAATAATGTCCACATTAAAAATCTGAATTATAACAAAAAATAATTTGTTCTTTTTTAATGTAAAATTTACACAAATTTACTAGATTTAAATTAGTTCAAAATGTCTTGTTCTTATACAGATATTTCAATTTATTTTTACAGTTTTTTTAGAACTCCACTGTGTCTTTAGTGTATTTTTTCTGGAACTCTTGCAGGTTTTTTAGGGTTTTAGTTTTTAATAGTTTGGAGAAATAAAAATTAACTGAAAAAGTTGAGTTTTAAGTCATAGAAAGCGAGGAAAATAAGAAGGTTTAAATCTCTGAGCGGCTCCGAAACTAAATGGATTTTCAGCAGGTGTCTAACTCAGGTGTGTAACTGAGGAGTTTGTTGGAGCTTCAGTCTCATCAATAGAAGCTTTCATCCAGCATGAGGTTTAATTCCAGGAGGAAGATGAGGAGCTTCTTCTTCTTCTTCTTCTCTCTGATTACAGAAACCTCCAACAGTCCAGCGTCTGTTTCTCACAACAAAAACCTCTTTGTCCATTTTCACCTGACTGAGACTGAAACCAGAAACCACAAAAAAAAAAAAAAAAAAAAAAAATCACATTTCTGCTCCAGAAACCAACTCTGGAGAGTTTCCCTCATAATACACCCCATAATAACCTCATTATTAATAATATTATTTGTGTTGCTAGATTGGATTTAGACCTTTTAATGGTGTATTTATTGTTAAATATCAACACAATCTGCACCTTATTTTACTTTTTTTCCTTAAATGTAACATGTTTGAGCCACTGGACACCTTGAAAAAAGCTGCGTAATAATGTTGAAAAAATGAAAAAATTACAAGAAATATCAGTAAAATACTGGACCAACTTAAATATGGAAAAACTGCAATTTTACATTTATTTAACTTATTTTTTAGTTTATTTAATAATCAATAATTAACTAACCAGGAGAAGTCTGCAAAATGAAAGTAAAAACAATTTTAAAATATTTTTTAGCCCTGAACAAACTTTTTATTTCACATATTTCCAAATATCTGTAAAATAATCATTTTGTGCTGTTTTAAATTAAATAAAATAGTGTAATTTTACAGTCAAATGTTTTAAAATAACTAAATAAAGATATTAAATGACATGATTTACTGTTTAAGCTTTAAAAGGAAATTTATTAATAGATAAAAATGGAAAATCTGTAAAATTTCAGTTTAAATTTTTAAAATCTATTTTGACATTTTTGAAATACATTCTTTTTCTTTCAAATAGTGACAAATATCTGCAAAATAACAATATAGTTTTGCTAATTTATAAACAGCAAAAATGGTGTAATTTTACTGTTGAATAACACAAAAGAATGAATTAGTATTTATAAAAAACAGATTTTTGATGTGGACATTATTTACAGTTTTGGCATGTCTATTATTTTTTAATTGTAAATGTTAATTAATAGACGATTTTCTGTGTATTTTACTGGATATGATCTGAAACACAACCATTGTATATGTATATAATATTTCGCATTTTTAAAATATTAAATATACATAATTTTTCTTTCAATAACAGCAAATATATGTAAAAAGATGAGAATTTTACAAATTTAAATACAGAAAAATTATAATTTTACTACTGAATATTTGCAAAAATACAGATTTTTTAAATGCAAATATTATTTACATGTACATTAAATGTAGTTTTTCGTATTTAAATTGATCAAAAGATCATCAATTATTTGAAATAAAAATTACAGGTAATACCCAGTAAAAACACACAAAAATAGTAAAAACTATTCATTTACATGTTGACTATAAAAAAATTAATATGTATTTTCACAAAACTGGTAAAATCTGCAAGTTAGTGGTAAATTGTTAAAACAAATCAAAGATAAAAGTGTTAAAAATGCTCTTTTTTCTACAGTGCATGTCAGGTTTGTCCTTATAAAGACCAAGAAATGAGCCAAAGTACTAAAATAACCCAGAATAAAGTGTTATTACTGGTTAAAGCTGGTTTTTAATCTATTACACCTGAAACTAAAACCTGCAGACTGACTCCTCCTCTGAACCGGTTTTTGTTGAACTTTAACACAGATCAGTTTCAACTCCGTCATTTACAGGAAACATAGACTCACAATTACAACCGCACTCGAACACAACACAGACACGCTTCCAGGAAGTGACTTTCCCATCATGCATTTCTGCCGGTGACACGAGGAGACGCTAATCTGGGAGGACGACATTCCTCAGATACCTTCAGCTGAACATTCAGAGAATGTCAGAAATCACCTGAAACCATCTAGATTCATGGATTTAAAGTCCAGAAATCACCTGGAACTGTTTATATTCATGGATTTAAAGTATTAAAATCACCTGAAACCATCTAGATTCATGGATTTAAAGTCCAGAAATCACCTGGAACTGTTTATATTCATGGATTTAAAGTATTAAAATCACCTGAAACCATCTAGATTCATGGATTTAAAGTCCAGGAATCACCTGGAACTGTTTATATTCATGGATTTAAAGTATTAAAATCACCTGAAACCATCTAGATTCATGGATTTAAAGTCCAGAAATCACCTGGAACTGTTTAGATTCATGGATTTAAAGTCCAGAAATCACCTGGAACACTTTAGATTCATGGATTTAAAGTCCTGAAATTACCTGGAACACTTTAGATTCATGGATTTAAAGTCCAGAAATCACCTGGAACACTTTAGATTCATGGATTTAAAGTATTAAAATCACCTGAAACCATCTAGATTCATGGATTTAAAGTCCAGAAATCACCTGGAACTGTTTATATTCATGGATTTAAAGTATTAAAATCACCTGAAACCATCTAGATTCATGGATTTAAAGTATTAAAATCACCTGAAACCATCTAGATTCATGGATTTAAAGTCCAGAAATCACCTGGAACTGTTTAGATTCATGGATTTAAAGTATTTAAATCACCTGGAACACTTTAGATTCATGGATTTAAAGTCCAGAAATCACCTGGAACACTTTAGATTCATGGATTTAAAGTATTAAAATCACCTGAAACACTTTAGATTCATGGATTTAAAGTCCAGAAATCACCTGGAACACTTTAGATTCATGGATTTAAAGTATTAAAATCATCTGGAACACTTTAGATTCATGGATTTAAAGTCCAGAAATCACCTGAAACACTTTAGATTCATGGATTTAAAGTATTAAAATCATCTGGAACACTTTAGATTCATGGATTTAAAGTCCAGAAAACGATGTTAAATATTTAGTTTTAGCTTCTTTTTATACTGTAATTATTCTAAAAGTTCCTGATTGTGACTTAAACTGCAGAAACTGAAGAGATGAGAAGCTTCTCTCTGCACAGCGAGGCATTTAGGGAACATCTGGGAACCGTAACTTCTACTGATGACCGTGAGGCATTTAGGGAACATCTGGGAACCGTAACTTCTACTGATGACCGTGAGGCATTTAGGGAACATCTGGGATCCGTAACTTCTACTGATGACCGTGAGGCGTTTAGGGAACATCTGGGATCCGTAACTTCTACTGATGACCGTGAGGCGTTTAGGGAACATCTGGGAACCGTAACTTCTACTGATGACCGTGAGGCATTTAGGGAACATCTGGGATCCGTAACTTCTACTGATGACCGTGAGGCGTTTAGGGAACATCTGGGATCCGTAACTTCTACTGATGACCGTGAGGCGTTTAGGGAACATCTGGGAACCGTAACTTCTACTGATGACCGTGAGGCATTTAGGGAACATCTGGGATCCGTAACTTCTACTGATGACCGTGAGGCATTTAGGGAACATCTGGGATCCGTAACTTCTACTGATGACCGTGAGGCATTTAGGGAACATCTGGGAACCGTAACTTCTACTGATGACCGTGAGGCATTTAGGGAACATCTGGGAACCGTAACTTCTACTGATGACCGTGAGGCATTTAGGGAACATCTGGGATCCGTAACTTCTACTCATAACTGATGGGTTCTGGGAACATTAGTAAATTACAATGTCCACCAATATGTATGAAGGATTTGGGAACTTTTCTGTAAAATGAAGCATCTACTGATAACTGTGATGCATTTAGGGACCATCTGGAAACTGCAGCCCCTATTGATGACTGTGAGGTGTTTAGGGAACATCTGTAAATGACCATGTCCACCAATATATGTGAGGTATTTGGGAACATTTCTGTAAAGTGTAGCATCTACTGATGACTGAGGGACCATTTGTAAAGTGTCCTGTTTGTGAGACATTTAGGGAACATCAGTAAATTGTAGCACCTACTAAAGTTCATGAGACGTTTAGGGAACAGTGGTAAATTACAGCATCGACGCAGCTAAAAATCATCTAAAAATAGTTATTTTGTCGATATTTGCTGCTTTTTTCACATTTTTTACATCTGATCTTTATTTCTTGAAGCCAGATTTTTCTTTCTTTGTAATAAAAATCTCTGTGAATTTCGAAGCTGGACTTTTGATGTTTTCCACCAACAGAAACTAAAAGCTGCAGCTGCTGAGTTTCTGCTGATGCAGGTCTTTGGTTGTTTTGTTCTGACTGAGGATGGAAATGATTGAGTCTGGATTCTACTGAAGGGTGGAGCTGCATTCTCTGCATTTAATCACAAACAAACCCACATTTCATGCAGAACTCCAGTAAATAGTTGACAAACCTGCAGGTTAAACGTTCAGGAGTCAAACTGCTCATGCAGTTTAACTTGAAAATAGAAAAACTCTGAATAATTGGACTATTATTTCACAGATTAAATCACAGATAATATCCAGTAAAACCACTGAAAGACAGAAATAATTTACATATTAACCATAAAAAAAAGCCAAACGTCTAAATTCTTTGACTGCAGGTAATTAAATGTGAATATTTGCTAAATTTCTTAAACTTTCCTGATAGAAACCACTTGAACTCTTTGAAGACTTCATAAAATGTCCAAAATTACCAAAGCTGATTCAGATTAACTAAAACCTTGGCTCAAAAACTGTCCATAATGATTTAAAATGGTTTTAAAATGAGTCAAAAGGTTTCAATAATGACATTAATCTGTCTGAAATAATTTTAAACGACTTGACAGCTCCAAAATGAGCCCAAAGCTTCAAAAAGAGTCAAATGTTGTTCAAAATATGTCCTGAATGACCAAGATGTGTTAAAAGTTCATCACAAAAGTGACCAAAGTGACAAAAGCTGATCCAAAACAATTTGAAATTTGTCTCAAAAAACGTCCACAATGACTGAAAATTGTTTGAAATGAGTCAAAAGATTTTGAAAATAACAACAAATGACTGAAAAAGAGTTGAAACGTAGCCTGAACTGGTTTGAAAAGAGTCAAAAGGTCTCGAAAATGACAACAATCCGCCCAAAATACTTTGAAACTTGTCCAAGAAGATTCAAAAAGAGTTTAAAATGACAAAAACATTTAAAACGATCTAAAGTTTGTCCAAACTGACAAAAACAAAGTGTCAAAATGACAAAAACTAATTCAAAATAATTAAACATTTGGCTCAAAAACTGTCCACAATGACTGAATATAGTTTGAAATGAGTCAAAACATTTTGAAAATAAAAACAAATGACTGAAATTTGTTAAAAGTTAGTCAGTAAAATTGGTTTAAAATAAGTCAAAGGGTCTCAAAAATGACAACAATCAGTCTGAAATAATTTGAAACTCATCCAAAAAGACTTAAAACATGAATGAAAACATGTCCAGAATTCAGCAACAATAGTCTAAAATGAGCTAAACTTGTCCAGAATAGCTCAAACTGTGTCCAAAACAACACAAATCCTGTCAGAAACTACTCCAAATGAGTCTAAAATGGTGAAAACGTATCTAAATACCCTCTAAAATGACACAGAATGAGTCCAAAATCACATGAAATCATCCAACATTAGTCCCAAATGATTAAAACTTATCCAGAATGCTCCAAATGTGTCCAAAATAATGCAAAATTAGTCCAGAATGACTAACTTTGCCTGAAATTATTCAGAATGTGCCTAAAATGACACAAATCTTGTCAGAAAAAGATAGAAAATTACTAAAACTTGTCCCAAATCATTAAAAATTGGTCTAAAATGAACCAAAACATGTTCAGAATTAGTTGAACGCAGCCAAAAATAACATAACCTGTTAAAAATTATTTTAAATGTCCCCAAACCTACAGAAAATGCTTAAAATTTCTTTCCAAAATGTGTCCAGAATGACTCACAATTAGTCCAAAATTAATAAAACTCAACCAAAATGCTTAAAAATTCCTCTTAAAATGACTCAAAATTAGTCCAAAATGTGTCCAAATGGCTCAAATCTTGTCAAATCGTGTCAGAAACGACCCAAAATTAGTCTAAAATTACTAAAACTTGACTGAAATTAATAATGTGTCCAAAATGACACCAATATTATCAGAAATTACAGAAGATGAGTCCAGAATGAATTAAAATGAATCAGAATTTGTATAAAATGGTCTAATGTGTCCTAAATTAAGCACAATCTGTCCACAACGGCAAAAATTCATCTAAAAGTAGTCTCAAATTCAGTCCAAAACTATTACAAATTTGTCTAAAATGAAATAAAACATGTCCAGAATTAAGCAAAAATAATCCCAAATTATTCAAAATGACTCAAAATACGTCCAAAATAATGCAAATACTGTCAGAAATTAGTCCAAAATGACTAAAACTGATCCAGAACAGGGTCTCTGCAGAAATCAGCCAGTCAAATTTATAATGCATTTCAATGAACAAATGACACGGGTTTGTTGTTAGTAAAACATGAGTTTTCTATGAAAACTGTCCCTACGTTTCACTACTTTGGAATCCAGAAACCATCCCTGAGCACCAACAGGCTGCAGTTATTCTCTCAAATCCACGTTTTCCAGACATTTTTGCTGGAATTTGTGTTTTCCCGTTTCCCAGCTCTGTTCCTCCTGCTGCCGGACACTTTAACCCTCCTGCTGTCTTCATTTAAGGAACCAAAAAATATTGTTTCCTTGTCTGAAAAAAATCCAAAAATTCAGCAAAAATAAAATTCCCCAAGTTTTTGAAAATTTGCAAAACCTTCAGGAAGAAAATTCCAATAATTCCTTAAAAGTTTCCCTTAAAAGATCATTTAAAAAAAAAAAAAAAAAGTAAAATTTGGCAAGAAAATTCTTGTAAATATTTTCAAAAAATTAGTAAAAATCTTCCAATAAAATCCTAAAAATATCTAAAGTGATTCCATACATATCAGTAAAACTTCTAATATTTTATTAAGAACATTCACATAAAAATCAACCAAAATCCAGCGAAATTCACAAAAAATGTCAAAATTTCATCCAAAATGTTCAACAAACTTCAGATGTGCTTCAGTCTTTTGGACTAATTCTGGACAAGTTCAGGTCATTAAAGGACAACTTTCTATGAACGATTTTACTCTAGTTTTACAGGATTTCATTCATTCTCCATCACTTCATCAGTAACTCTGTGTTCCTTCGAGTGTCTCTCAGCTTCCTGATGTTCCAGATGTGGCTCCTGTTGATTATGGGATGTTCAGGAGGACTTTATTTAGTCCTCAGGAGGTGATTGAGCTGAACTTCATGTGGAGGAGGTTTACAGTTATCAGCTGATCTTTATCTGAGAGTTAAAAGTTAACCGGCTTCTCTGGACTTTGGTCCTCAGACTGGTTTCACTGGTTTCACTGGTTTCACTGGTTTCACTGGTTTTAATGGATTCATGAGTTCCTGACTGGAGATATTGGAACTCTGATAAATATTTAAAGTGTCGGCTAATAATTCAGCTGTCAGGATCAACATTTTATTGTCATTTTAGACACTTTTAGAGTCATTCTGGACGAGTTTTTAATCCTTATAGACACATTTTTAGTCATTTTAGACTCATTTTGGGTCGTTTTGGACACATTTTTAGGAGTTTTTGACAAGATTTGAGTCACATGGACACATTTTGGACTAATTTTCAGTCATTGCAAGAGTCATTTTTAAGCATTTTGGTAAAGTTTTAGTCATTTTGGACTAATTGTGCTTAATTCTGGACGTTTCATTTCATTTTAGACATGTTTTAGTCATTTTGGACACACTTTGGTTAATTTTTTTAAGCATATCTTCAAGTTTTGAGATACTGAATAATTTTTAACAGGTTTATGTTATTTTGGACGACTTTCACCTAATTCTGGACGTGTTTAGGTTGATTTTAGACACGTTTTGAACGATTTCAGACACGTTTTATTCATTCTGGATGAATTGTGAGTCTTTTTAAGAGTAATTTTAGTCATTCTGGATAATTTTTAAACATTGTCTACAAGTTTTGAGACATTTTGAATCATTTTGGGCAGGTTTACGTTATCTTAAACTACTTTCACCTAATTCTGGACATGTTTCATTTCATTTTAGTCAAGTTTTGAACGATTTTGGAAAATATGTGAGTAATTTTAGACTAACTTTTAGCCTTTCCAGAAAAGTTTTAGTGGTTTTGAACTTATTTTAAGTCATTTTTGAGAACTTTTGCTTAATTCTGGATATATTTCATTTGATTTTAGACAAGTTTGGAATGATTTTGGTTCAGTCGAAGTCATTTTGGGAATATTTTGAGTCATTTTAGAGTAACTGTTAAGACTTTCTGTACAAATTTTCTTCATTTTGGCCTGATTTTTCGACATGTTTTCCAGTATTTCTTGCATTCCTTTCCACTTTGGGACGACTAATTCCAGCCTAGTTGTTAACGGAGTAATAAAATCAGCAACATTAACATCCTGGAGTCTCAGTAGAACGATTCACAATAAAGCAGGAAAATCCACACAATTATCACAGACATTCCCACAGACATGTTTTCACACTGCTCTGTCATCACCTACACAGACACACACACAGTAACACACAGTAACACACAGTAACACACAGTAACGCACAGTAACACACTGCAGACAAACTGGTTGCTCAATGCAACACTGGATTCTCCAGAAACACAAAGGGACTGTCTGTGTCGGTGTGTCTCAGTGTGTCTGTGTGTGTCTGTCTGTGTGTGTCTGTCTGTGTGTGTGTGTGTGTGTGTCAGTGTGTGTCTCAGTGTGTGATTCACTCATTCAAAGTTACACAACAACTACACTTGTTTCATTCAGCTTTTAGAAACCTGTTCTACCTTCATTTTTCAGATACACACATTAACAGACACACTAACACACACCCTCTACACACACAGACACACTAACACACCTTCTACACACACACAGACACACTAACACACACACACCACCAGCAGCCTGTGTGTGTGTGTGTGTGTGTTGTTTTCCCACCTGTTGTGTAGCAGCAGCAGCAGCATCGAGACACAATCCAACCACAACAACGCCGACCTCGCTTCATCTCCTCACACACACATCTTCTACACACACATCCTAAACACACAGCGGACTGAGCGTGTGCACAGAGAGAGCTTCAGGTCCCAAATAGTGAGACTCAGAGAGCAGCAGCGAATGAGGAGGAGGAGGAGGAGGAGGGGGCGGAGCCTAACACACACACAGTGTGACACACACACACTGATACACACACACACACACACACTGTGACACACACACACTGATACACACACACACTGATATACACACAGTGAACTTTTCTAGCACAGGAGTATGTTAGTTATTGCAGAGCTACACTGTAAAAAATGTGTTGTTTACAAAATTTACTGATAATATTTCATTTAAAATGAAATAACATTAAAATTGTTAATATATTATATTTATAACTATATATATATATACACACACACACACATTTATTAACAAAATGTATTGTTATTTCATTTTTACAGATTTTTTACAGTTTTTGTTTTCACAAAATTTACTGATACTATTCCATTTCAATAGGATATCTTTAAAATAGTTTTCAAAACCAAATTTACTGTTACTATTATTTCATTTTAATAAACATTTTATCACTTTTTTATTTTATTATTTTTAAAATCAAATTCACTGTCAATATTATTTTAAAAAAAATTTCTATTTTTTTATTAATTTTATTTTTTAACCAAATTTACTGTTAATATTATTTCATTTTAATAGATATTTTGTTATTTTATTTAATTTTTATCTGTCGTAAAACATTTATTGCTAATATTATTTCATTTAAATAGATATTTTAATTAATTTTTTTTATTTTTTGCTCCAGTCTCATTTTTCTTCACTGTAAACTCTTTTTGTGTCTTTTTTTTTATTTAAATTTTTTGTTTGTTTGTTTATTCAAGTCCAGTCAAACAGTGTAAAAGAACTAAATACTATTTATAAAACACAGATTATTGATGTGGACATTATTTACATTTAAATGTTCGTGTTTGACTGTTTCTAACATATTTTTCTGCCAGATTTTCACAAAATATTTCACTATTTTTGTACAGTGTAAGAGTAGTGATTTTATTTAACTCCCAGTTTTCATTTATAATATTTTATTCTATTTATTAAGTTCTCACATGTTCTGGTGAATTAAATGAGCAAAGAAGTTAAGACGTTTTATTGTGATAGGCTCCCTCTGTTCCAGTCTTTTATTTTGGTATATCCTGTTGACCTGAAGGTGTGATGATGCAGCAGCAGGTAAAACATCACATGACGTCTCCAGCCCAGATTCAGGTTCTCTGCAGTGTCCCAGTTTATCAGAAAGCAGCTGCAGGTTCTTCACAAACGTTGAATAAACTCTGAAAGATCCGTTCGGTTTTATCTCCACTAAATAATCCATCAGTTATCAGAACTTTATTCTAATGAAGCTTCTGTCTGAAGTTTGTCTCTTTAAAGAAACTTCTGGAATAATTCTGAAGATGTTTCATTCAGTCTTAGAGCCACTTTCAGTTGTTTTGAATAAGTTTAGGTTGTTTTGGATGATTTTGATTCATTTCTGGACGTGTTTTGATTCATTTGAGAAAAGATTTGAATGATTTAGTTTAAGTTTTAGTCATTCTGGACTCATTTTGTACATATTGAGTGTTTTAAGACAATTTTTAAAACCATTTTCTGAAAGTTTTGAGACATTTTGAATAATTCTGGACTATATGCGCCGAACTCAGGACATGTTTTGTTCACTTTAGACGAGTTTTCAGTGATTTTTTATATGATGTTTCAGTCATATTGGACACATTTTCAGTCATTTTAAAATGATTTCTAAGCATGTTTGACAAGTTTAAGTACTTTTGGACTCATTTTTGTTTGTTTTGGACACATTTAAGGAGTTTTTGACAACATTTGTGTTATTTTGGACACATTTTGGACTACTTTTGGGTCATTTTGGACATATTCTGCATTATTGTAGACACTTTTTGGACATATTTTTTAACATTTTGTACAAGTTCTGAGACGTTTTGAATAATTCCGGACATGTTTATGTTATTTTGGGCTTCTTTAACCTAATTCTGAACAAGTTTTGGTTCATTTTAGACAAGTTCTGAACAATTTCAGACATGTTTTATCCATTTTGGACTAATGTCAACACATTACTGACAAGATTTATGTCATCTGGACACATTTTGGATACCTTTTGAAACATTTTAAAGTGATTTTTAAGCATTTCTGATGAGTTTTATGTAATTTTGGACAGATTTTGGTTCATTTTGGACACCTTTTAAGAGTTTTTGACAAGATTTGTGTCATTCTGAACACATTTTGGGCTGAGTAATTTAAGAGTTTTGGTAAGCACATTGGTAAAGTTTTAGTCACTTTGGACATATTCTGAATCCTTTCAGGCAAGTTTTAGTCATCTGGGACTAATCTGGGAAGGTTTTAAGTCCTTTGTACTAATTTTGCATTAAAGACACACATTGTGAGTCATTTTAGACAAGTTTTTAAAGCAGTTTAGGGTAATAATAGACGAAGTTAAGTCGTTTCAGACCAGCATTGAGTCATTTTGCACAAGTTTTTACACATTTTGGACACGTTGTCCAGGACTATTATGCTCAGATTTTCCAGGACAGTTTTTATTTCTGGAAGGACGATGGAAGTTTCTTGTGTTTTCGTGACTTTAAAAGTTCATGGTGACTGATTTTCCCTCCAGAGTCTTCAGAGAGGACAAGGAGACCTACTTTATCCAGCAGACACCAGACAACACCGAGACGCTCTGAAGCATTGAGGACTCATTTCACTTCATCCACAGCTGATATTTACCTTCTATTAGATGGAACCTGTCATTCCCTGCAGCTTGATGCTGCTCCTGATTGATTTATTTTATCTTTCTGATCTCCTCCAGCTCATTTGCTTGTTTTCCAGCTTCAGGTTCTTCTCTGTTGACCTCATTTCCTGATCCGAACACTTTATCCTGGAAAGTTTGGTTCGTTGTCTCCAATTGTTGCACTTTTTTCTCTGAATCTGGAGCTTCTGGTCTCCAAAATGTTCATTATTCTCTTACGTTAATCTGTTTTCTATCAGCTAACCTCACCCCGACTGGTCGAGGCAGACGGCTGCTCCACCTGTCGGTTCTGACGGAGGTTTTAGGTTCAGGAGACTTTAAATTCGTTGGGTTTATCGGATTAAAATGCTAAACATCCTTATTCCCTCAAGTTTAGAGGAGATTTCGGACTTCCTTTCATTATTTGCCTCCAGTTTGGTGTGAGTTTCTCCAGCGCTAAAGCTAATGAGCTTTGTTTGCTTTGACGTTTTTCCTTTTTCGTTGCTCATCTTGTCATTTGTTTGCTTTTGTTTTGCGCATTAGCACTCTTCCTCATCCAGCATTTCTAGCATCCAAAACGGAGTTCAGGAAGTTTACCGGCTTCAGGTTCTTCTCTGTTGACCTCATTTCCTGATCCGAACACTTCATCCCAGAAAGTTTGCTTCATTGTCTCCAATTTTTGCACTTTTTTCTCGGCTAACCTCACCCCGACTGGTCGAGGCAGACGGCTGCTCCACCTGTCGGTTCTGACGGAGGTTTTAGGTTCAGGAGACTTGATTTGTTGAGTTTTTCGGTTTAAAATGATAAACATCAGTATACCGTCAAGTTTAGAGAAGAATTAAGACTTCGTTTAATTTTTTGCCTCCGCTTCGGTGTCAGTTTCTTTAGCGCTAAAGCTAATTAGCTTCCCTTGATTCACGTTTTTCCTTTTTCTTGTCGTTTGTCGCCGTCGCAGCAGCAGTAAAGTGAGTTTTTGTGTTGCAGAACTGCAGAGAAACATGAGTTTGAGGAGGAAACTCTGAGGACTTCCCTCCGTTGTGTGATTTGCATCGGTCCACGGACGAACAAAGAGTCCGTCTGTTCGAGGAAACACCCGGAAACTCTGCGGTCGCATCAGGAAAATCAGCTGATGGAACACTGGGACAGTCTGTGTGAACAGACGCCAGAGTTTACAGCTGACAGGGAAAAGTTTGGAGGCAGGAAGCTTAAAAAAAACTCCCATGATGCACTCTGAGAGGAAACCAGGTCAGTCTATTAGGACGACTCCTGGTGTGGCGGGTTTCAGACTAATTTAGGAAAAACTTGGGTCAATTTAGACGGATTTCTCCTCATTTTTGACACATTTATATGCAAATTTGGGGAAATTTTGATGAGTTTAAGTCATTTTGGACACTTGTTTATGCATTTTGGACAAGTCTTAGTCATTTTGTACTAATTTTGGTTAAATTTGGGTTATTTTGGACGTACTGAACCTAGTTTTGGACACAATTTAGGCACGTTTTAGGAATTTTGGATGAGTTTTAGTGATTTTGGACTCATTTTGAGTCATTTTGAGAATTTTTTAGTCATTAAGGACACAATTTGAATCCTTTTTGGACAATTGTTTATGCATTTTGGACAGGTTTTAGTCATTTTATGCAAAACTTGGATAAACATAGGTCATTGTGGATGGATTTCTCCTAATTTTTAAACATTTTTAGACTAATTTTAAGAAATTCTGATGAGTTTTAATCATTTGGGACTAATTTAGAGCAATTTTTGACAATATTTATGTATTTTAGACACAATTTGAGCCATTTTGGACAACTGTTTAAGAATTTTGGACATTTATAAAACATTTTAGACAAGATCTATGTCATTTTAGACACATTTTGAGTTATTATGAGAATGTTTTAGCCATTCAAGACACATTTTGACTCATTTGACAACTGTTTATGCATTTTGGACTAATTTTGGATAAACTTGGCACAATTTTGCCTAAACTTCAGTCATTTTGGACAGATTTCACCTAATTTTTGACACAATTTAGGCACATTTTAGGAGTTTTAGCCATTTTTGATGTCATTTTAGCCCAACCATTCTGAGAAAGTTGTATACATTAGAGACAACTTGAGTCATTTTGGATTAATTCTGGATAAACTTGAGTGATTTTGAACAGATTTCACCTAATTTTGCACATATTTTGGACAAATTTGAGGAATTTTAGAGTTTAGGGTAATTTTTGACAAGATTTGGGTCATTTTGGGCATCTTTTTCTAGTTTTGTTTCCTTGCAAAGACGTGCACAGCTGAGATAACATCCGTGTAAACAAGGAGGAAAACCAGCATGTTTTGTTTTGGTTTTAATTGCGTGTGATTTCCCTTATTTTTCTTAAACGTAGCATGTGAGCTGCTGGAAACCTTGAATTTCTCTTTTATCTGCAGGTCAGAGTTTCATGTTTCTGTCTCGGATAAAAAGTGTTCATGCAGCTCAATGGCGCCACCTGTAGGACTTCTGAAGCAGTAACCACGGCAACAGACCCAACATTACTTTACCACCTCAGAATTACTGTCAGTTTTATGTCTTTTCTGTTCAAGTCTCATTTTAGTTAAAGAATTTCCTTCAGGATTGATGAAGTTTGATATTTTCTGATCTTATTGGTGTTTATTTCTGGCTTCAGAGCTCCATTGTACTCATATTTTATTGTTTTTCTGCTCAGCGCTGCTTTTGTTTTCACATCTGGCACCAGAATTTCCATCAGGATTAATAAAGTTCTTGCTGGTTTTACCTTTTCTTGCCTCTGCACAGATTAGACTCCTTCAGTTAAATCCATCCTTAAAAATCCTCGACTTTCTGAGTAAATAATGCAGATAAACAGGTCATGATTTATCAGGTTTAACACAGACTGCCATGTTCACGTCTGACCACCAGAGGGCGACACAGATCAACGCTGCTGTCAGCTCAATAAACAAAGAAGAACTGAAGGATTTATTTCATCTGATTATCTGAGATTGTTGGAAGATTTCAGTTAAGTCATTCTAAACACATTTTAAGTCACTATACATCACAGTTGTGTCATTTTGGGCACATTTTGACTCATTTTTGAACAGTTTTAGAAACATTTTGGCCAAATTCTGAACAGATTTGGACAATACAAGTCATTCCAGAGAGGTTTTAAGTCACTTTAATAATCTTTAACAGTCTCTCTTCATCATATTTGTGTCATTTGGGACAAATTATTAAGAATTTTGCACAACTTTCAAGTCATACTGAATCATATTTGTGTCATTTTGGACAAATATTGTATAGTTTGGACATATTTTAACTCATTTTGGGCAAATTTTGAGACAAATTGTAATACTTTTGGGGAGTTTTCCAGTAATTTTGATACATTTCAAGTCATTCTGCATAATATTTGTGTCATTTTGGACATATTTTAAATCAATTTGTACAAATTCTTAACATATTTATACAATTTTAGAAATATTTTGGACAATTCTTTCATTCTAGAGAGGTTTTAAGTAACTTTAAACATCGTTCAGGTCATTCTACACAATATTTGTGTCATTTTGGGCAAACTGTGAACATTTTTATACAATTTTACAGACATTTTGGACGTTTTGTGTCACTTTGGAGAAGTTTAAATAATAGTCGAGAGGTTTTCAGTAAATCTGAACATGTTTGAAGTCATTCTGCATCACATTTCTGTGGTTTTGGACCCAATTTGAATTATTTTGAACCGGTTTTAACAATGTGGCAAAAGTTCCAAGTAATTTTCAGTAGTAACAGTAAGTTTCAGGTCATTCTGGAGTCTAACAGCTGGTTTTAGTCGGTCTTTGTTCTACATAAAGACTGAAATAAAACCTCTGCAGCTTTGAACTGTCAGAACTTTGTACTTTGGATGAGAGCAGATGATTATCATCGACTGAACGAGGTTCACTTCATTAACAGCTGAGATTTTCCTCTGAAACGTCTTCATGTGTGAGTTTCTGAGTGAACAACAAAGTGTCCTGAGTGATGAAACCTTCTTTTCCATTCCTTACATCCGTACAGAACTTTTAGAGCCGATCAGAACCGGACAGAGAGCTGCTCCTACCTTTTCCCGACCCGAAGAAGCAGTCCATCTCCACGCTGGAGCGGGAATGCGACACGCAGAGCGCCGAGCTGGGAACCAGTCCTTCCTGAGGAGGGCTTCGGTCGGTGGTTCTGACCAGACACCAGCCGGGTCGCTCACTGGGTCGCTCCAGCAGCTCCACCGTCTGACCTGCACAGCCACAAATACACCAGAAATACACCAGAATCACACCAGAATATCATTTAACAGGCAGAAACGTCTCGGACTTTAACTCTGAGCCCCAAAACCAGCTGCAGGTCGATGTTTTATACTAAAAAAATCATCAAAATTACAGAATATACCAGAGGAGGAAACTGTAAAAACTGAAAAAATCATTATATTTTCAGCTTTCAGATGATTTCTGAAGAAATAATTTATGATATTTGGTTCCATCAGGAAAAAGAACTAAATCTAAGCTTTAAAATGGTGATATTTTGGCAAAATCACTTTTTGTCGTATTCCAAAATTTTCCAAAAATAAACAGTTTGGAATAAACTGAGTTCCTCTATGCAAACGTGAAGCTATCACTGACTCAGCTGAGTTCTACAGTCAGGTGGCAAAAATTCTGAGAGTTTTCAAGTTGAACTGCAGGCAGTGTTTCCACAGAAGATCCATCCAGAATGAAGAACAGAGTAGAGAGGAAAGTCTGGAGAGGAAACATGGAAATAACAAAAATATCTACAGTATGAGGAGACAAAACGATAGAGACACAAAATGAGAACATCTAAACAGTAAACAACAAAAAATGAGACACAAAATGACCACAAAGTGACAAAACTCTCAGAAAGACACAGAAAAACCAGCAAAACAAGACATAAAATGACATAAAACAACTTAAAACAAGAAAAATAAGACACAAGTAAACACATAGTGATTAAACTGTCCTAAAAGACACACAAAACAACCAAAACCACACACAAAATGATGAAAATGAGACACAAACCAACAGATAATAGATCACAAATCAACAAAACGAGACACAAAACAACATAAAACATGAAAGATTAGACACAAAATTACCACAAAATGATCAAAACAAGACATAAAATGAGACACAAAAACAACAGAAAAGAGAAAACCGTCCCTCAGAGTCTGTAGAAGCTGTAAACATGGAACTGGTTAAATATAGAGTGGAGACAAAACCGCCACAGAGTGACACAAAACGACTGAAAATAGGGCATAAAATGACAAAAATGAGACAGAAAACATGAAAAATTTGACACAAAATGATCACAAAGTGGCAAAACTGTCCTAAAAATACAAAAAATCTACAAAAATGAGACAGAAAATGCCAAAGAAAGAAAACAAAGATTGTCCCAACATGTCAGTAGTTAACATCTGTAGTATTTATGAATCTGCAGGATGTAGACAGACAGACGTAGTCCTACAGGAGCACCAGGTGACCTTGAACTCACCTGTACTGACGGACCAGGTGACCTTGAACTCACCTGTACTGACGGACCAGGTGACCTTGAACTCACCTGTACTGATGGACCAGGTGACCTTGAACTCACCTGTACTGATGGACCAGGTGACCTTGAACTCACCTGTACTGATGGACCAGGTAACCTTGAACTCACCTGTACTGATGAACCAGGTGACCTTGAACTCACCTGTACTGATGAACCAGGTGACCTTGAACTCACCTGTACTGACAGACCAGGTGACCTTGAACTCACCTGTACTGATGAACCAGGTGACCTTGAACTCACCTGTACTGACGGACCAGGTGACCTTGAACTCACCTGTACTGACAGACCAGGTGACCTTGAACTCACCTGTACTGATGAACCAGGTGACCTTGAACTCACCTGTACTGATGAACCAGGTGACCTTGAACTCACCTGTACTGATGAACCAGGTGACCTTGAACTCACCTGTACTGACAGACCAGGTGACCTTGAACTCACCTGTACTGACAGACCAGGTGACCTTGAACTCACCTGTACTGATGGACCAGGTGACCTTGAACTCACCTGTACTGATGGACCAGGTAACCTTGAACTCACCTGTACTGATGGACCAGGTAACCTTGAACTCACCTGTACTGACGGACATCTCTGAGCTGCATCCAGCTGTAAAGTCCTGAAGGACCACGGTGAGTTCACAGCCTCCAGAGAGCTGGAAGAACATAAAAGACAAGCTTCAGAATCACCACGGCAACAGACAGAACAAACCAGAACCCTCAGATTCTACTGTTTATCCACATTTACACCAACATGGATCAGATTCTAATGTTTACAAAGTAAACAGAACCTGTCTGTGAACCTCGGAGCTCAAGATGAAAACACACTGAACTTTAGTTCAACCAGCAGAAGTAAGAACTAGCAGAACATCCAGAACCAGTAGAACTACGAACTAGCAGAACATCCAGAACCAGCAGAACCAGTAGAACTACGAACTAGCAGAACATCCAGAACCAGTAAAACCAGCAGAACCAGTAGAACTACGAACTAGCAGAACATCCAGAACCAGCAGAACCAGCAGAACTACGAATTAGCAGAACATCCAGAACCAGCAGAACATCCAGAACCAGCAGAACTACGAATTAGCAGAACATCCAGAACCAGCAGAACCAGTAGAACCAGTAGAACTACGAACTAGCAGAACATCCAGAACCAGCAGAACCAGTAGAACCAGTAGAACTACGAACTAGCAGAACATCCAGAACCAGCAGAACCAGTAGAACCAGTAGAACTACGAACTAGCAGAACATCCAGAACCAGCAGAACATCCAGAACCAGCAGAACATCCAGAACCAGCAGAACTACGAACTAGCAGAACATCCAGAACCAGCAGAACCTTCAGTCCAGAGCAGCTTACTATCAACAGTTGACTGATTCACAGTAAGATCTCTGAACTTATTGACCATCAGAGTCAGAATTCTCCTGAAACGACACCAGAAACCTGAAACAATCCCACAGAACTACAATCATTTTATACAAGTTCAGCTTATTCTAGACAGTTTTTACTGAATTCTGACGTGTTTTTATCAATTTCAGACCAGTTTTAGTCATTCTGAGCTAATTTTGAGCCCCGTTAGTTTAAAGTTAGTTTAGTTTAGGACGTTTTCTAGTCATTCAGGACAAAGTGAGTAGTTCTGTAAAAATTTGCAATGATTTTGCATTATTGGATAGATTTCTAAGCATTGTGGACATATTCTGAAAAATGTTGGTGAAGTTTTAGTCATTTTGGGTCATTTCAGACATATTTTAAAACATTTTGGACATATTTTTAAAATATTTGACACGTTTTGAACCATTTTGGTTAAGTTTCAGCCGTTTAGGACTCATTTTGAGTCATTTTGTCCAGATCTTGCATTAATTTGACCACCTTTTGAGTCATTTTGGACATATTTTCAAGCATTTTGGACATATTTTTAAACATTTTGGACATATTCTGAACCATTATAGTTAAGTTTTAATCATTTGGGACTCATTTACAGTAATTTTATAAGATTTATGGACATATTTTGAGTCATCTTGGACTAAAGTAATTTTGTTCCAATCATGCATCATTTTGGATGTTGTGATGAAAAAATGACTTAAAATTAGAAATAAATCATAGAAATTTGTCCAAAATGGTTCAGAATTTGTCAAACTGACTCAGAATGTGTCCAAAATCATGCAAAAGTAGCCTAAAACGAATCAAAATTAGTCTATAATGGCACAAATGTGGTCAAAACAAAGATTAAATCAATCACCAAATATTTTATTGATCGTGTCATCGGTTTGAGTATTTAGGAAATAAAATAAAAACTGCAAATTCTGTGATTAAAACTTCTTAAATGTGAATATTTTCAGGTTTCTTTCCTCCTTTGTGACAATAAATTAAATGAACTGAATATATTGAAATAAACGAGACATTTTTATCATAACTGGAATAAACGTTGGATTATCTGAGTTTACAGGTTGGAGCTTGTTGACCTTGTTGAGTCTCAGAGGTTTTATTTTTTATCTTCATTAGGAGTTAATGATTAAAGTCAAACGTCATCCAGAGTCGGAGCCATAAAAGCTCCGAGTGTCGTAACTCTTCTTTCAGTTATTATTTAACTCTTATTTAACCTCAGACCGACGTCAGCGAGCTGCACTTCAGCTCCAATAAACTGAAAAAATAAAACAGCAGCGATTAGACAGTGGGAGCAGAAATACACTGTAAAAAATGGATCCTAACATTTAGTCTGAATTCACTGATTCCATGGAAAAAACACAGGAGAAAAATTAACTGTAAAAAAAAAGCAGCCAAACTTGTAAATAATTTCTACATTATAAACATTTTTTTATTCTTATTTTCTCTTTTTACAAATAGTTATTAATAGTAATTAGTTTATTTTATACCGTTAGATCATAAAATTTGATTTATAGATTTGTCATTTTTAACAGTCATTTTATATATTTTTTTAGGTATTTTATAAAAGTTTGGAGTCATTTTATACAAATTTTGCAATATTTTGGACACATTTTGGATCTAAAAAACATGTTTGCACATTTTTTACAGGATTTAAAAAAAAATTAATTTATTTTTTTATATATATATATAATATATATATACATATATATATATATATATATATATATATATATATATATATATATATATATATATATATATATATATATATATATATATATATATATATGTATATATATATTTATTTATTTTTTAAAAATCATAGAAAAAATATTAGTTTATGTAGTGACTATTAAAAAGCATCCAAAACTGTAAAAAAAAAAAAAAAAAAAAGCTTAAAATTAAAATCAGTATTTTTACTAATGGATAATTTCTATTAAGATTACAGAAAAAAATTAATTGAAATGTCGACTGTCAAACAAAAAAAGGTTAAAACTGTAAATAATGTTCTCAATAAAAATCTGTTTATTTATGTATTTTTACAAATACGAATTAGTCTATTTTATGGTGTTTGTAAAATGTATGTTCATAGATTGAGTTATTTTGAACAGATTTTGAGTAATTTTATAAAAATTTTGCAATAGTTTGGACTCATTTTGAGTCTAAAAAATGTATTCAAGCATTTTTTTACTGGATTAAAAGAAAATCACAGAGAAAATATTCATTTATGTATTAACTGTTTAAAAAGGGGCCAAAACCGTAAACAAAGTCTAAAATAAAAATCTATATTTTCACAAATAGTAATTATTTCAGCATAAAATTACACAATTTCTACTGTAATTGAAATGAACAAAAACTGCTCCTATTTTCAGAAATGTGCCTGTAATAGAAAAAAAGTATGTTAAAGTTGCAAAAAAAGAAAAAAATGTGATTTTACAGATTCACATTGTTTTGTTAAATTACAGATAATAATCAGAAAAATTACAGATAAAAACTTAGTAATTCACATTGACAAAAAAAACATACATATATGTGAATAATGTTCACATAAAAAAATATATTTTTATAAATACTGATTCCTTCTATTACTATTTTGACCAGTTAAAAATACATTTTCTTCTATAAACTGTATTTAAAATGGGCTAAAAAATATAATTATTCTACAAATATTTTGTGGTACCGTCAGTAATTATTGATTGATTTATTTATTTTTACAGGTTTTGATAGTTAGAAAATCCTGAATTTATTTAATACATTTTTTTTCTCGTACTTTTGCTGCCAGATTTTCATCATTTTTTAAAACGCTTATTTATTTATTTTTACAGAATTTTCTTTTTAAATTTTTAATTAAATTTATTTTCTTTTCTAATGCAGTAATCTGAGTGTAAATTACACTAAATATTCAGGTATTATGACATTATTCTGTCAGTTGAACTGATTAAAATATTTACAGTTTAAACGTTTTATTAAATCATTTTTTATTTTACTATTAATAGTGTGGATTTAATAAAGATAATTTAATAAATAAACTTGTCGCTGTGTGACGTCCTTCTTTCTCTGGTTGTTGTGGAAAATGTGTCTTTGTGCGTCCAGACGTCTCCTAGCAACAAGCGGCCGGTTTCCATGGCGATACAGGTGAGTCTGTACCTGACAGATGGTCCAGCGACACAAACAGCGACTCTGGCTGATTAGAGATCAGATCAGGAGGAAAACTGAAGGAAGCTTCATCAAATCTGGTCCCAGATCAGTGGAAGTTCAACATTAAAGAAACTTTCACATTAAATCTGGTTTTACTCTTTAGTTTCCTCAAGTTTAAAAAGTTTCTGACGTTTTTCTTCACTGTGGCTCATTTTTCACTGGAATAAAAGAACACAACATCATTTCAATGGTTTGGAACATTTTTCAGGCATTTTGGGGAATAATTCTGGTTATTTTGGACAATTTTTGAAACACATTCAACAAGTTTTTAGCCCCTTTGGACGTATTTTAGGATGTTTTCGCAATTTTTTTGTTATTTTGGGCATTTTTTTGAGATGTATAGAACAAGTTTTCTGTCATTTTAAACTAATTTTGCTTATTTTGGCCAAACTTTGAGTCATTTCAGGCAAAACTTTGTTATTTTGGGTGATTTTTGAGACATAGGACAAGATTTTCAGCAATTTTTACCTTTTTTTGTTCCGTTTTGGACAAATTTTGGTTATTTTGTCCAAGTTTCGAGTCAGATGAGGTCATTTTGAGTCACTTTGGAAAAGTTTGTGTCTTTCTTGGGGATTTTTGAGTCATTTTGGTCAAATTTTTAAACAGTTGGGACTCGTTTTTCTTGTTTTGGACAGATGTGGGCAAGTTTTCAGGCATTTTGGCCAAGATTTTAGGCAGTTTTGACAAATTTTCAGTCAGTTGGGATCATTTTTGAGTCGTATTGGATAAGTTTTCCATATTTCAGCCTGTTTGAGTCATTTCAGGACAGTTTGGAGTCATTTTGAGTGATTTTGTGTCATTTTGGTCAAATTTGTAGCAAGTTTGGACACGTTGGTAATTTTTGGCCAAGTGGGACAAATTTTGGTTATTTAGGCCAAGTTTTTGTAATTTTCTCATGTCTTTGTTTGATAAATCTGGGTTTCCAGTTGTTTTACATCAGTTTTAATCGCTTTGGTGAAGTGAAATCCTGGGTTTAAAGTTGTTCTACATCAGTTTTACAGTGAAATTCTGGGTTTAAAGTTGTTCTACATCAGTTTTAGAGTGAAATCCTGGGTTTAAAGTTGTTCTACATCAGTTGTAAAGTTCTTCTACATCAGTTGTAAAGTTGTTCTACATCAGTTGTAAAGTTCTTCTACATCAGTTGTAAAGTTGTTCTACATCAGTTGTAAAGTTGTTCCACATCAGTTTTAGAGTGAAATCCTGGGTTTAAAGTTGTTCTACATCAGTTTTAAAGTTGTTCTACATCAGTTTTAAAGTTGTTCTACATCAGTTTTAGAGTGAAATTCTGGGTTTAAAGTTGTTCTACATGAGTTTTAGAGTGAAATCCTGGGTTTAAAGTTGTTCCACATCAGTTTTAGAGTGAAATTCTGGGTGTAAAGCAGCAGGAAGCAGCAGCTCAGACAGCTGTTTGTTTGTGTGTGTGTTTGTTGGGAGGTTTCAGCCTGCTGTCGGTCATATGACTCGTTGTGTGCTTGTGATGGTCATAAGAACAGAACAATCCAGAACCAAAGAACCTGCAGAGATCAGGGAAACTCCACGGCATCGATTAGAGACCAACTCAAACCTCCTCTGAAGGCTTCAGAGCCGAGCGTGACCAGTTGATTTAGAGTTTATTCAGAAAACTGAGCTCAGAAAACAAGAATCCCTGAAGAAGAAACTCTTCAGATCAGTTTCCTGTAATATTAAACCACAGAAAACCAACTGACGGCTGGTTTTACGTCTCACTGCTGGCATCTGTGTCTCGTTTTTGCTCTTTTATGTCTCAGTTTTATCGTTTTGTTGCTCTTTTTTGTTGTCTTCAGTCTCATTTTATGTCTCCTTCTCCTTGTTTGTGTTATTTTGCATCTTATTTTCATCATTTTGTGTCTGATTTTGGTAATTTTCACTTTTGTTTTGTCACTTTTGTCTTGTTTTTGTCATTTTGTTTCTCTTTGTGGTCATTTTGTGTCTCATTCTTCTTGTTTATGTTTCATTTTTGTCATTTTCTGTTTTGTTCTTATTACTTTTTATCCTGTTTTTGTTTCATTTTTGTCATTTTGTGTCTCATTTTTGCTGTTTTATGTGTGTTTGGGACACTTTTGTCCCTTTGTGGTCATTTTGTGTCCTGTTTTTCTAGTTTGCGTTATTTGTATCTTGCTTATGTTGTTTATGTCTATATATATATATATATCTTTTTGTCATTTACGTTTTGTTTTTGTTGCTTTCTGTCTCAGTTTTTACATTTTGCTTCTCATTTTTGTAATTTTCGGTCTCATTTTGTGTCTTTTTCTTGTTTTTTTCGTTTTGTTTAGTCATTTGTGTCCCTTTGTGGTTATTTTCTATCTTGCTTTTCTTGTTTGTGATGTTTTGCTTCTCATTTTGGTAATTTTGTCTCTTGTTTTTGCTGTTTTATGTCTCAATTTCATCATTTTGCTTCTCGTTATTTTCAGTCACATTGTTGTCATTTTTTGTTGTCTTGTTTTTCTTGTTTTGTTTTTGTCATTGTGTTAGTTTGTGGTCATTTTGTGTCTTGTTTTTGCTGTTTCATGTTTCAATTTTATCATTTTGTTCCTCATTTTTGGCATTTTCAGTCTCATTTTCTGTGTTTTTTTGTCTTGTTATTCTTGTTTGTGTTGTTTTGCATCTATTTTTGTTGTTTTCTTTCTCAATTTTATCATTTTATGTCTCATTGTTGTCATTTTTGGTCTCATTGTCGTCACTTCTTGCCTTGTTTTTGTCATTTTGTGTCCCTTTGTGATCATCTTGTTTACATTTGAGATGGTTTTGTTTTTTCTCCACATACTATAAATATTTAACTATTTCCATGTTTGCAGCTTTTACTGACTTCTTCTCATTGTCATTTTGCATCTTGTTGTTTTGTGTCTCATTTTAGTTGTTTTGTGTCTCATTCTGTGTGAGTTCAGTTCTTTAAACACAGCAGAGGTTGTTGTGTTTTCCAGAGGCAGGTTAATGACTTGTTGTTGTGGCTCTAATGAGTGGAATTATGACTTCCTGATGAACCAGTGATGGACATTGATTTTCCAGGACAGGAGGAAGTTTTTAATAATGGATGAAGCCTTTAATTGACTCGTTAGTGCAGCTGGAGGTGTGCAGGTAGGAAGGATGAGGTCGTCCTGCATCACTTTATGCTCATTTAGTGTCACTTTTTATTCATTTGGCTTCATTTTTTGTTCATTTTCCATCATTTTCAGCTCATTTCGCATCATTTTTTGGTATCTCGCACCACTTTTTATTCATTTTGTGTCATTTATTGGTATTTTGCACCACTTTCTCATTAGTTTGTGTCACTTTTTGTTCATTTTACATGATTTTTGGTTCATTTTTTTGTCACTTTTTGTTCATTTTGAGTCACTTTCTGGTGATTCTGCATCACTTTTGATAATTTTGTGTCATTTTCTAGTCATTTTTGTTAATTTTGCATCATTTTTTCTTTATTTTATGTCACTTTCTTGTCATTTTGCATCATTCTGTGTTCATCTTGCACATTTTCTGTTCATTTTTCATCATTTTTTGCTAATTTTATTTCACTTTCTGGTTGTTTTGAATCAATTTGTTCATTTTATGTCACTTTATCATCATGTTGTGTCACTTTCCAGTCATTTTACATCACCTTTGGTTAATTTTGTGTCACTTTTTGTTCATTTTGCACCATGTTTTGGTATTTTTCACCACTTTCTGTTCATTATATGTAATTTATTTGTTCATTTTGCATCACTTTATGTTCATTTAGTGCCATTTTCTGGTCATTCTCCACCATTTTGTTCATTTTCTGTTACTTTTTGTTCATTTTCTGTCATTTTTTGTTCTTTTTATGTCACTTTTGAGCCATGCTGCGTTTATTTTATTAATGTGGTGCAAATATAAACAAGTTTAAGCTTTAATTTGGTTAAACTTCCCAAAGGAACACGTGATGCCTTCAAGGTCCGTTGGAAACTTTTAAATCCAATTATCCTTTCAGTCTTTTACAGTTTCTTTCTGACAATCGGAGTCATTCTGCGGATTTTTCTGGAAGATATTCTGCTTTTTAGAATCCTATCGTTGAGCTTCAGGGTTCAGATTCTTCTAAAGGAAATAAAGTTAAAGTTAAAACAATAAATGAGATCAGCTTTAATGTGAACAATCTGCCAGCTCCACTCTCACATGACGTCTGAGTGAAGTGGAAAGATTTCAGCTCATATGAAACTAATTTACAGCGTCTATATTCACACTGCAGCGTCTGCAGATTCACACTATGGATGAGGAAAGTCTGACGTCTGCAGTCAGTAAAGACGGAAAAGCTGCAGAAAAAATACTGCAAGTTAGAATACTGAGATGAACAGGAAGCATAACAGCTTTTATGGTCATTTTGTGCCACTTTCTGTTGATTTTACAGAGTTTTTTGTTAAATTTCCTTCACTATGTTGTCATTTAGAATCTCTTTTTGACCATTTTGTGTCACTTTTGGTTAATTTTGTATCAATTTTGGTTATTTTATGTCACTTTCTGGACATTCTATGTCACTTTTTGTTCATTTTGTCACTTTCTGGCCATTTTGGGTCATTTTTTGTTTCCTATTTGTAATTTTTTGGTCGTCTTATGTCACCTTTTGTTGATTTTGTGTGACTTTCTGCTCATTTTGCATCAGTTTTTAGTGATTTTTGTGTCATCTGTGTCACATGGCTTTCTGGACATTTTGCATGTTTTTTGTTAATTTTGCATCACTTTGATAATCTTGTGTCACTTTCTGGACATTCTAGGTCACTTTTCAGTCATTTTGCATCACGTTTTGTTAATTTGTGTCACTTTCTGCTCATTTTGTGTCACTTTTTATTAAATTTGCATCACATTTATTTTGCATCATTTTTCATTATTCTGCATCATTTTATGGTCATTTTGTGTCATTTTTTTAAAACAATTTTGCATTATTCTATAGAATTTACATCACTATTTGTGAATTTTTTGTCACTTTTTGTTTATTTTTAATTTATTTTGGTAATTTTGTATAAGTTGGTGGTAATTTTAAACATTTTGTGTTCACTTTGCATCACTTTCTGTTCCTTATTCGTCACTTTCTGCTCATTTTGCATGAGTTTTTGTATAATTTGCGTCTCTTTTTGATAATTTTGGATCATTCTTTGTTCATCTGTGTCACATTTTGTTCATTTTAATCACTTTGTTGTTATTCTAACTGGACAAGAACAAAAGTTAACGTGAAAAATGCTTGAATGTGTCCCAAAGATGAGAAATATCTTGTTTTGTCCAAAGATGTTCAGTTTACTGTTACAGAAGAAGAAAGAAACCAGAAAATATTCACATTTAAGAAGCTGGAATCAGAGTTTAGACAGATTTTTTTTTTAGAAAATTACTCAAAGTGATTAAATGACGCCTAAAATAGTTGTAGAATCATTTAGAAGCTGCTTTAAACTCTATTTTCTGATGAATCAAGTCCCTCCAGAGAGTTTGTTGAAGGTAAAAATAAAACGGTTTGATCTGGATTTATTGGACCTGCTGCTCCAGAAGCTGAAACTTTAGATTCTTCTGCAACATAAACATGATTTTGTTCCTGCAGACGATGAATTTCAGGGAGTCGAGTGGAAAAAGTCTGCAGTGAAACTCTCTGGTTTCTGTTTTTAGATGTTTCTACCATCAACAGCATCACGTTGTGTTTACAGACGTTCATTATCTGACTTCTGTCACTTTCAGATCACAGCTTTCACTCTGAAGCTGCAAAAACACAGAAAACACAGAAGCAGGAGTGGAGTTCTGATTGATGACGACTGAACTGTTCTGCAGCTCAAAAACACAGCAGAAAAAGCAGACAAACAGTTTAAAACCACGGAAAGCAAACATTTAGTTCTTATTTAAAGCACTTCTGAGCAACTAAACCATCAGTGGAAGCAACGCTTCACTCTGAAAAACGTAAAAATCACCAAAATGACACCATTAATCAGCCAGAAATAAAAACAGAAGAGAATATGTTGAAGATACATTCAGCATGATGAGACATCTTTCTAGTTTCTATAATAATTCATTTTTTGTGTAAAGAAAGAGAGTGATGCAAAATGACCACAAAGTGATGCAAAATTGATAAAAAATTATACAAAAAGTAATGAAAAAATAAACAAAAAGTTTGCAAAGTAACCAAAAACTGAAGCAAAATGAACAAAAAAATGATGGGCGTTTTGGTCATTCCCCCTCCCAGCCCTCTAGGAGGGTGGTTGGGGGTCACCTGACTGCAGGTCAAAGGCTAACGACTCACATTAACACCTAACGAGTCTATTGGTTTCGGGTCTTTGTCCACTTGTTTTTGCCACCACCCTCCTGGTGGATAAATATCTGGTACTCCCCACCAGGCTTTCAGAACTGAAGAAGCCTCTTGGATGAGAGGTGAAACGTTTTCGACTCACACGAGGTTAGTCCAGTTGCCATAACTTATGCTTGCTTGAGACTTATCATGACCTGGATGACTGAGAACATCCACAGATTTTTTCAGAGGCAAGTTTTCTCTGTTTATATCATATTCCGTGGTGCGTTCAGGGACCTTATCCTACAGTTAAAGCACATTTATATTATAGTCCGTGGTGCATTCAGGGACCTTATCCTACAGTTAAAGCACATTTATATTATATTCCGTGGTGCATTCAGGGACCTTATCCTACAGTTAAAGCATATTTATATTATATTCCATGGTGCGTTCAGGGACCTCATCCTACAGTTAAAGTGTATTTATATTATAGTCCGCGGTGCGTTCAGGGACCTCATCTGAAAGTTAGTGTATTTATATCATATTCCGTGGTGCATTCAGGGACCTTATCCTACAGTTAAAGCGTATTTATATTATATTCCATGGTGCGTTCAGGGACCTCATCCTACAGTTAAAGTGTATTTATATTATAGTCCGCGGTGCGTTCAGGGACCTCATCTGAAAGTTAGTGTATTTATATCATATTCCGTGGTGCGTTCAGGGACCTCATCCTACAGTTAAAGTGTATTTATATTATAGTCCGTGGTGCGTTCAGGGACCTTATCTGAGAGTTAGTGGTGTATTTATATTATAGTCCGTGGTGCGTTCAGGATCCTTATCTGAGAGTTAATGGTGTATTTATATTATATTCCGTGGTGCGTTCAGGGACCTTATCCTACAGTTAAAGCGTATTTATATCATATTCCGTGGTGCGTTCAGGGACCTTATCCTACAGTTAAAGCGTATTTATATTATATTCCGTGGTGCGTTCAGGGACCTCATCCTACAGTTAAAGTGTATTTATATTATATTCCGTGGTGCGTTCAGGGACCTTATCCTACAGTTAAAGCGTATTTATATTATATTCCGTGGTGCGTTCAGGGACCTCATCCTACAGTTAAAGCGTATTTATATTATATTCCGTGGTGCGTTCAGGGACCTTATCCTACAGTTAAAGCATGTTTATATTATAGTCCATGGTGCGTTCAGGGACCTTATCCTACAGTTAAAGCGTATTTATATTATATTCCGTGGTGCGTTCAGGGACCTTATCCTACAGTTAAAGCATGTTTATATTATAGTCCGTGGTGCGTTCAGGGACCTTATCCTACAGTTAAAGCATGTTTATATTATATTCCGTGGTGCGTTCAGGGACCTTATCCTACAGTTAAACCGTGTTTACATGCTGCTGCCCTGTAATCTGAATAGCTGCGTGGAGCTAATGGCCAGTTTCCAGCCTCCGTTCTGCAAACACACACGCCCAGTTTAACCAGTTTAACCATTAATCTGAGCCGACACACACCAGCGATAACACAAACCAACAATCACACCTGAAAAACACACTTTTTCTCCGTGGCAACGCCCCAAGAAGCAGCTTTTAGTTCAGTTTAAAAACCAACGGAGAAAAACACGACGCTTTCGGTCCTGCAGAACGTCAGGATCAGTTCTGGAGGCAACAAACTGCACTGTAAAAACATTTATACTGGTCGTTTTAACGGCTTATGGTGTAAAAATACATTAAGTTCCAATAAAACTACAAAAATACACTGTAAAACATTTATACTGGTTATTTTAACGGTTTACATCGTAAAAATACATTAAATACCAATAAAATAAATAAAATACACTGTAAAAACATTTATACTGGTTATTTTACTGGTTATGTTGTAAAACTATATCAAAAAATACCAAGAAAACTGCAAAAATACACCATAAAACACTAACATTTATGAGTTTAGTACATTTTTTGAACAACTGTCTGTAATTTTAGAAGAATTTTTAATTTTTGTTGTAAAAAAAATTATAAAATACACATAAATATCAATAAAATTGAAAAAATACACTGCATTTTTTTTATAAATGATTTTTCAACTGTAAACTTTTGGGCAATTTACTATAATTGTAAAAAGATTTTTCTCTGTTTTGTTAGAGAATGCTACAGAATTGAAGTAAAAAAAACACTAAATTTGAAAAATGTACTGTAAAAAAGCATGGTTGCAAGTTTTTAACGATAGGTTTTTGAGCAATTTACTGCAATTGTAGGAGAAGTTTTACTTCATGTTGGAAAAAATGATAAAATACCAATCAAATTGCATAAATACACTAAAAAAACAAATGTGTACAAAAATTCACTGTAATTTTATTAGAAAGCTCACTCTTTATGTATATATATACAAGAATACATAAAATACCCAGTTAAAAAACTGTTAAAACTAATGAAAAATCTGTCTTTTTGTAAAAAGTTAAAAAAAACAGTTCTTTTACAATATTTAACAAAAAAACTATTTAAAAACTTAACATTATTTAAAACAGCAAATAAATAAACGAAAGATATTTGGTAAATAACTCATTTAAAATAGTCATTTTGTTAAACTTTAGATAAAAATCTTGGGAAAAATGTTTAAAAAAATCAAAAATCTGTCTTTAAATAAAATTGTTTTTTTCATTTTATAAAATTAAGAGTATAAAATGTATTTTAATTCTGTAATTTTATCTTTATGAGCATAAAAACATAATTATTTGACAGATATTTGTTGTTTTACAGTTAAAGACGCCTTTGCTGTGGAATTTTAACATTTTTTAACAGCTGCAGTTTTTACAGTGTAGGAAGAGGTTTAGTAGAAAACACAAATTATGAAATAAAAACCAAAGACTTCTTGTTTCAATTTGAGGCAGCAGCTTCAGATTACTTCTGACTGAGCTGTAGAACATTTACAGAAACTTTCTCCAGATGTGTAAAGTTTCTCCTGCAGATGTTTCCAGATGTTTCCTCCACGTTCTAAAGACGTTCCTACTCACTCTGCTGCTCTCTTTGAACAGTTTGAAGCTCATCCACTTTGGCATGTCGACCGTCCTCTTCCAGCTCTGACAGCAGAAGCCAAGACCATAAACCAGGACTAAATCCAGAACCAGGACCATAAACCAGTACCATAAAAAAGGACTAGATCCAGAACCAGAACCATAAACCAGGACTAGATCCAGATCCAGGACCAGATCCGCCCCCCAATAGTCGACTCTCTCCTCTCTTTAGTCTTATGACCGGCAGACAGACGACCAGCGACTCAATGAGGCCGATTCATGACGAGTCTCATGTCAACAGCAGGAAGAGGAGAGCTGCACGGCTGCTGCATGACAGAGACGCAGCGCAGGATCAGCGTTACCGGGGGCGACCGCAACACTCAGAGAGAACTGTAAAAAATCAACCGTTCAACCGTAAAAACAGCTGGGATTTAGGAACTATTTACTGTTACTGGTCACATGTTCTTCTCTTTCTGCTGCAAAAATACATAAAATTAACAAAAAATACCAAAAAACCACTATAAAAATCTACATTTACGAGTTTTTAACTAACCTCTTGAAAAATTTTCTATTTCTTTTTAAACAGATTTTCTCTTTCTGTTACAATAAAAGATAAAATACAGAAAATTACTAATAAAATTTCAAAAAATACACTGTAAAAAATTTATGTTTACTCATTTTTTTGAACAATTTGCTGCAATTTTATATGTTGCAAACATTGATAAAATACACAAAAATACCAAAAAAGGGTATATACACTGTAAAAAATTTCATTTATCAGTTTTTAATTAAAATTTTGAATGATTGACTGTATTTTTACAGGATTTTTTCCTTTATTTTGGAAAAAACAAAACAGAATTTGGGGTATAGAAATTACACTGTAAAAATTGTTTCCGAGTTTTTAACTGTGACTTTGTTAGTAACATCAACTTCACTGTAAAGAAAACAAACCTGTATATTTAGTTTTTTCCCTCTCTGTTCTGTTGCAAAATATATTAAAAAAAAACGAGTGACAAAATTGCAAAAATTACACTGTAAAAAATTACATCTACCATTATTAAGTAATATTTTTGAAAGATTTACAGTAATTTTACAGGATTTCATTACTGTATTTTGAAAAAAAAAATCCCAAAGACTTTGAGTTTTGGAAAATACACTGTAAAAAATGTATGTTCATGAGTATGTTTCTGTAACTTATCTTTATGAGCAACAATGCCAATAAACTACAAAAAATACACTGTAAAAATTTAGGTTTGTGTGTTTTTAACTGAGATTTTGCTGGTAACAAACTCTACTAAAAAACCAAACCTGTAAATTTCATGTTTTTTTCCTGTCTGTTTCAAAAAGAGATAACACAAAAATAACAACTAAATTGCAAAAATACACTAAAAATTAACATTTACAAGTTTTTAACTGTAGTTTGAGAAGAACTTTTACTTTTTATATTGTAAAAATTGATAATATAGAAAAATACCAATAAAATGCAAAAAAGACACTGTAAAAATATGTTTTCTTTTTAACTTTTTGAACAATTTTACAAGCAATTTTACGTATGTTTTTCTCTTTCTGATGCAAAAATTAGACAAAATTAACAAAAATACCAATAAAATTGAAGAAAAATACACTGTAAAAACTTTGGTTAAACTATTTACTGGAAATTTACAAGATTTCATTTCAGTTGCAAAAAAATAGATAAAATACTATTTTAAAAAAACCCACAAGTTTAGGAGTTTTTAACTGTAATTTTTAAATAATTTCCTGCTTTCACAGATTTTAGCTTACTGCTGCAAAATAGATAAAATACACAAAACTACCAATAAAAAATGACAATAAAAGTTTCATGTTTGCGAGTTTTTAACTAAGTTATTGAACAATTTTACAAGATACTTTTCTCTTCATGTTGTAAAAAAATTATAAAATACAAAAAATACCAATAAATTTGTAAAAATACACTGAAAATGCTTAATTTGACAATAAAATTACACAACTTTTATTTAAGTCAGCAAAAATATCATTATTTTTATCTACAATTTTTATTATTTGACATTTTCACTGTTTTTGCGGTTACATTTTTAGCTGATAAAATGGAAATGAAAATGGATTTTTTTTTGGATATTGTCTGTAATTTAACAAAACAGGGAAAATCTGTTAAATGACAGTAAACTGTTTAAAAAATGAATACTACTATTACAGATTTTTTATGTGGATGTTTTGTACAGTTTCCTCATGTTGTTCTACAGTTAACATATAAATTCGTACGTTTTTTTTCTTTGATTTTACAAGATAATTTTGGTGCAATTTACCAGAGAAATCTGTTAAATATAGTCATTTGCTCAAAAAGATAACAGTAGAATTTATTTTTTACAGTGTATCCATGGGTGAAGTTTTTCTAACCTTTGGTGGTTTTTGTTGCTTTGATTGCAACTGAACCTGAACTGAAGCAGAAAATGCCGTCTGAAGCCTGATTCTCTCCACCACGCTGTTAGATAAAGTTCATCCTGACTTGTGGACGTTTCCGGTGACGTTTGTCTCTGCAGTGACTCAGCCGTGGTTCACTCGCTGGTTTTCTGTTATTTAAAGCTGCGTTCCGGCGGTCGCCGTCTTGGCTGCAGGTCGGACAGTTTTCAGAGTCCAAATCTGTGTTTCTCTGAACCTCCAACCATAAAACTGAGTCCTGGAGTCACTTTTAAATGAATTAAAACCCTCTATGAAGCCCGAGTTCAGACGGTTTGTTGGTTTTTAAAGGACAAATGAACAGAATTAAAATGTTGTTACACACAGAAGCTCTACTGGTGTTTAACTGTGATTAGAATATACTTAAATATTTCAAGAATATACTTAAACATTCCAATATTATACTTGAACACTTCAAGATTACATTTAAATACTTCAAGATTATACTTAAATTCTCAATATTATCCTTAAATCTTCCAAGATTATCCCTAAATACTCCAAGATTATACCTGAATACTCCAGGATTACTCTTCAATACTTCAATATTATCCTTAAACACTACAAGATTATCCTTAAGTACTCCAACATTGTCCTTAAATGCTTTAAGACTATCCTTGAATACTCTAATATTTACAGATAGTCCAGAAAGTAGCAGCTACACCTGGTGTGTTTTTCTGTCTGCTGGTCCAGACTGAAATATCTCCACAGCTGTAAACGTTACTGCAGATGTTCAAGATGGATTTCACTGACTTTAGTGGTTCTCTGAGGTTGTGTTTAGGTAGGATTGTATTGCATTGTGTCTGTATTCTGCAGGTGTTCTAGTTGATTTGTTGATCAATATTCTCAAAAAGATGCAAAATGACCAAGATGGGGCAAAAAATAACTACAAGGAGACAAAACGACGCAAATCAGATCAAAAATGTCTAAAGTTTGACACAGAATGACCAAAAATGGAACAATAACAATAATAAAGAGATGGAGAATGATGACAAAGCCACACAAAATTAACAATATTAGACACAAAACAGACATAAAATGACCACAAGGAGAGAACAAGAAGAAGATGCAAGATGACCAAAATCAGTCATAAAATGTCCCAAATGTGACACAAAACCACCAGCATGGAGCAAATAAACAGCCATTAAGAGATGCAGAATGACCAAGATGGGGCAAAAAATAACTACAAAGACACAAAATGACACAAATCAGATGAATAATGTCTCAAATCTGACACAAAATGACCAAAATGGAACCAAAGCAATCATAAAGAGAAGCAAAATTAACAAATAAGACACAAAATGACCAAAAAATAATTAAAAAAATCAATCGATTGGTTGAAAGTTTCTTCAGTTTCAGTTCATCAATGTTTTCTTTGGTGGAAAACAGTCCTATGATTTTGGAATATGAGGTTCAGGCCAAGAAACATGGAAATCAATGTTGTTTTAATGTATTTTTTAAATGTTTAAACAGTTTATGAATTAACCAGTCATCCTGCACTGACGTACAGCCTTTAAATAAAGCTACAGTATGTAAATATGAGCTTCATGTTGATGGAAAATACAAACTAATTGACTTATTTCACTGTGAAACATGCTTTTTCCAAATCTAGTTTGGTGTTACTACACATATTTTCAGGTCATTTCACTTTCTGCTGCCGTTTCTTCAGCGTTTAAACTGAAAACTGTCAGACTCTGTTTCAACAGTAAAAAGAAGCTAAAACAGCAACTTAAATAAAGCAACGCGTGAAAGTGGAGAGAAAATTAGAGGCGACGGCAGACTGAAGGAGGTAAACAGAAAAACTGTGCAGAGGCGATGGGAGGAAAAGAAAAGAAGACGTTGGTCGTATAAAACCAACAGAAGCTTCCCGCCCTGAACAGACGTCGTCTAAACCCAGACGGTGGAACATGTGACGATGCCAAACATCTCCAGCAACAAACCGAGACTGGAGACGAGCTAATTATGGACGACTGGAGATGAAATAATGTCAGGAGCTGGAATAAAGACGCATCTTCAGCCACAACCATCAACAACAGAAGGTCTGAACCCACAAAGATTAGAGGAGGCGACATCTAGTCCAAGACCAAGTACAAACCAGGTTAAAATGAACCAAAAACTAGTTAAAAACCAGGATAAAACTGGTCCAATACCAAGGGTGAAACCAGTCCAAGACAACTTTGAAACCAAGTTCGAAACTTAGTACCAAACTGGTTCAAAATTAGCCAAAACCAAGTTAGAAACCAGGCTAAAACTAGTCCAAAACAAGGTTCAAAACCGGTCTAAAACCAAGTTTCAAGATGGTTCAAAACCAAGTAGCCTAGAGGGAGGCCTTCACAACCTGTCCAAAACAAGCTCAAAGCCAGTCCCAGACCAAGTTAGAATCCAGGCTAAATGCAGTCTAAGACCAAGTTCCAAACCACTTCAAAGCACAAACCAAGTGAGAAACCAGGCTAAAACAAGTTCAAAGCCAGTTCAAAAGCCAGTCCCAAACCAAGTTAGAATCCAGGATAAAACTTGTCCAAGACCAAGAGTGAACCCAGTCCAAACCAAAGTTCAACACCAGTTCAGAACAAAGTTAGAAATCAGGCTAAAACTAGGCCAAAACACAGTTCAAAACCAAGTTCCAAGACAATTCCAAACCAAGCCTGAAACCAGTCCAAAACAAAGTTTAAAACCAGTTCAAAGCAGGTCCCAAACCAAGTTAGAAACCAGGTTAAAACGAGGCCAAAACCTGTCTGAAACCAAGTTCCAAGACAGTTCAAAACCAAATCTGAAACCAGGTAAGAACGGTTCTAAACATGGTCTGAAACTACGCTAAAAGTAGCCCAGAGGAAGGACTTCAAAATAGGTCCAAAACCAAGTTCAAAGCCAGTCCCAGACCAAGTTAGAATCCAGGATAAATGTAGTCCAAAAGGAGGCCTGACACGAGTCCAAATCCCAGTCCCAGTGAATTACTGGCCTACTTATAGCAGATGTAAATGTACCAGATCCTCTTTTAAAAACATTCTGGTTTATGATGGTTTTCACACTTCACAGGTTCACATTCCAACAGAAACTCAACGTAAAGACTAATCAGAAGCAGAAGCTGGGTTCTGCTGCGTCAGCGTATGAAATATGAAAACAGAACGGAGAACAAAATGTTTTCTCCCTTTGATGTTTTCAGGAAAAGCAGCAGAGGAGGATCCAGAAATAGCGACGGCAGAGTTTTCTAAATCTTAGAAACAATAAACTGAACCGGAGCCCAGCGACAACAACAACACACCCACACCGAGGAGACGGGGCTGGAAAAAGTCATTACGGTGTTTGGGTTGGAGAGGAAGCAGACATGGAATATAAAAATCACACAGAACAGTAGCGCTGCGGTGTCGGCTTTATATTCAGGGGCGTTACGCAGAAAGGACGGAAAACCGAGACATTCATGGCAGAACCAACACACAAGATACTACAGAAAACACAAAAGCTGCACAGCTAAGGACATCTCAGTGTGTGTGTGTGTGTGTGTGTGTGTGTGTTGTTGACATTTAGAGGCAGTGAGTGTGGAGGCGTTGGGTTGCAGTGAAAAGGCCACAGTGTGTAACACTACAGTGGGAGGCCATGACTGACATCTGTGTGGAGCTGTTGTGTGTGGGCGGAAGTGTGTGTGTGTGTGTGTGTGTGTGTGTGTGTGTGTGTGTGTGTGTGTGTGTGTGTGTGTGTGTGGTGTTTCTAGTGTAAAATAGGATCAAATCAAACCATCTATCTGCAGAACAAGAACAACCAAAACAGCAGCTTCAACCATTCAGTTCAGTCCATTCAAAATCTGTGCGTTTTTATTTTTGCAAACTATTTTCAAATCAATCCGCTGCTCAAAACCCGACTAAACAACTTTTCCAGGAGTCACGCTGCAATTCGGCATTCATTAACTCAGTCAAGTCAAAGAAACGCTGCTGTACTTTGAAAAACATTTACCACCACTGAACAACACTTTGAAAACCCAAATGGACATGAAAGGTCAAGAAATATGTTGTAGCTTAGACAATGAAGCACATTTCATAACTGATTTCAAAACAAGTATAAAAACCAAGTTAGACACAAGGGTAAAAGAAGTTCTAAACTAGTTGAAAATCACAATTCAATCCAGTTTAAAACAAGCCAAAAGCAAGTCCTGAAATTATTTAAAGCAAGCCCAAAACCAAGGTAGAAACTGGGCTAAGACTAGTCTGAAACCAGGTGGAAAGAAAGATGGAAACAAGTTTAAAGCAAGCACCAAATCTAGCTTAAAAACCAGGCTAAAACTGGTTCACAATCAAGTCTGACACCAGTTTAAAATCAGTCCTAAAACAGGCCTGAAACAAGTCCAAAACAAAGTTAAAAACCAGTTTAAAACAAGCCAAAAGTAAGTGCTGAAACTATTTAAAGCAAACCCACAACCAAGTCAGAAACCCCTAATAAAAGTAGTGGATGGAAACAAAGTTCAAACCAGTCCAAAACCAAGTTCAGGACTAGCTTCTAGAAAGTCAAAACTGAGTTAGAGAGCACACTACAAGTAGTCCAAAAACAGACCTTAAACCAGTTGTCTGCCAGTACAGAAACCAAATTCTAAACCAGTCCAACACAAACACAGGAAACAGTTTAAAACTAGCACTGAATCTAGCTTAAAACCAGGCTAAAACTGGTCCACAATCAAGTCTGACACCAGTTTAAAATCAGTCCAAAAACAGGCCTGAAATAAGTCCAAAACAAAGTTAAAAACCAGTTTAAAACAAGCCAAAAGAAAGTTCTGAACTGATAGAGAGCAGTCTAAAAGCAGTTCAAAAACAGGCCTGAAACCAGTTAAAAAAAACAACATGGAAACATAGTTCAAAACCAGCTTCTAAACCAGATTAAACCAGTACAAAAACTAAGTTAGAAACCACCATAGAACTGGTCCAAATAGGCCTAAAACCAGTCCAAAACCAAGATCCAAACCAGTTTAAAACAAGCCAAAACTAAGATAGATGCCAGGTTAAAAGTGGTTCAAAAACAGGCTTAAGACCAGCTGAAAACAAACATGGAAACTAAGACCAAATCCAGTCCAAAATCAAGATCCAAACCGGTTTTAAAACAGTCAAAACCAAGTTAGAGAGCAGACTCACAGTAGTCCAAAACCAAGTCTGAAACCAGTTTAAATGCCATTCAAACCAGCACTGAAACTAGTTTAAAAACAGGTCTCAGAGCTGTTTAATATCAGCTAAACATCAAGATCCAAACCAGTTTAAAATCGGTCTGAAATCGGCCTGAAACCAGCCAAGAAGAAATGCCACAGTTTAGGGATTTTAACTAATTTACAGCTTAACAAACACAGTAAACGTGTGACTCGGTGCTTACGGTGATGTGAGACGCTGCTCGGTACGAAGCTTCAGCACAGACTCCTGCACACAACCTGAACAAGGTTTTCATTCCTGTTAAGTTCCTCTTGTACCTGACAGAACCAGGTCTGTGATTCTGCATGATTCTGATGGAAACCCTTCAGCTCTGAGCAGCTGAACTTCATCAGCTCATCAGCCTCCTTCACCTGCTCAGACAGAGCTTCCTACCTTATCGCTGTCCACCGTGTTCTGAGACGTCCTGGAGGCGATGGAGATGGTGTCTGGTTGGCTGCTGCCGTCTCCCTGACTGTCTCCGTCCTCACCTCCCTCCCTGAAAACACAAAAAAACCACACATAAAACCATGTAAAGACAATCAGAGAGGTGGCTTCTGCTGCCAAGAGTCCTTAAAAGTTGTTCCCTGACTCCAGATAACAATGTTTTACAGAATAATTTGTTCAGGTGGAGCTGCTGCTTCCGGAAATCAGGAGATAAAATCAGGGAAAAGCAGTTTTTACGCCCTCAGAGGTAAACTGATTTGTCCTCAGAAGACTTTTCATGGCTAATATGGAGCAAATCCAAACCAACTGATGTCAAAGAAGTCGCAAAATTGCGGCAAAATCACTGAGATGAGACACAGAATGACCAAAAACCAAAATAATAGTTACAAATACACGTAAAACAGTCAAGATGTGGCACAAAATGACCAAAATGAACCAAAATGAACCATAAAAAGATGCAAAATGACCACTGAAGTCATTAAATTAATAATATGAGACACGAAAGGACCAAATTGAACCAAAAATAACCATAAAAAGATGGAAAATGACCACAAAGAGTCACAAAATTGACCATTTGAGACACAAAATGACCAAAAACAAACAAAAAATAGTTACAAAGAGACGGTCAACAGTCAAGATGTGGCACAAAATGACCAAAATGAACCAAAAATAACCGTCAAAAGAAGCAAAATGACCACGAGTCAAAAAACTGACCATATGAGACACAAAATGACCAAAAACAAACAAAAACTACTTACAAAAAGACACAAAACAGTCGAGACGTGGCACAAAATGACCAAACCGAACCAAAAACAACCGTAAAAAGATGCAAAACGACCACGAGTCAAAAAACTGACCATATGAGACACAAAATGACCAAATTGAACCAAAAACAACCGTTAAAACATAGAAAATGACCACTAAATTCACTAAATTAACATGAGACACAAAATGACCAAAAACAAACAAAAAGAACCATCAAAAGATGCAAAATAACCACAAAGAGTCACAAAACCCAGTTAAAAACCAGTCTAAAAGCAGGACCAGAACCAGGTCCAGATGTTCCTAACAGCCCAGTCTCGGGGTTCTTACCTCTTCAGGTTGTTCCTGGGTTTGGTCAATGCAGGGGTTTTGGGCAGGTGTACGGGCTCCTTCAGCGCCCCCTTCAGGTGGGTCATCCTCTCCTGGATCACCTCCCTGATGTTCTTGATCCACTCCTGCTTGGCCTCCATGCTGGACGCCTGCAGGACCAACAGTCTTCATGTTAGACCTCATAACAAACAGCTGATTAAACCATCAGCATGGCTCAGAAACAGTGAACAGAGGAGCTAGTTGTTGGAGATCCATCCAGCACGGTGAAACATCTTTCTACAGATGATGAACAGAATAGAAAGGAAATGTCTGGAAACATGGAGATAGAAAACCATCTACAGCATGAGGAGACAAAACGACCACAAGGAGTTATGAAAGGCATAAACAAAACACAAAATGACAACAATGAGACACAAAATGAGCACATTGTGACAAAACACAGTCTATGCCTCCCTGGAAAGTTTACTCCAGGGTGCTGGAAGGGAGACTCTGGACTGTCGAACCTCAGATTCAGGAGGGACAATGTGGATTCTGTCCTGGTTGTGTAACAGTGGATCAGATCTTTACTCTAATGGAGCTGCTGATGGGGATCATGGGAGTTGTACCTGCCAGTCCACATGTGCTTTGTAGATCTGAAGAAGGCCTACGACCGTGTCCCCCAAGGGGTCTGTGGGGGGTACTGCAGGAGTATGGGGTACCAGGCTCAGTGATACGAACCACTGGGTCCCTGTAGAACCAAAGAGAGCTGTGTCTCCATACTCAGCCCAAAGTCAGACTCATTTCCAGTGGGTGTTGGACTCCTCCAGGGCTGCCCCTTGTCTCCAATCCTGTTTGTGGTGTTCATGGAGAGGATCTCAAGGTGCAGTCGAGGTGAGGAGGGTGTCTGGTTTGGGGACCTCAGGATCGCGTCTCTGCTTTTTGCAGATGATGTGGTTCTGTTGGCTTCCTCAGACCATGACTTGAACTCTGATACTGATACTCCAATACTTGAACTCCTTCCCTTGGGAACTCTTTGACTTGGGAACTCTTTGACTTGGGAACTGCTTCGCTTGGGGAAGCAACCCAAGCTTCCCCAAGTGAAGGAGTTGAAGTATCTCAGGAATCTTGTTCACGAGTGATGGGAAAATGGAGCGTAAGATGGACAGGAGGATTGGTGCAGGGTCAGCAGTAATGAAGGCGTACCAAACCAAACTTCCTCTGGAGGTTTTCTGAACACGTCTGCCTGGGAGGAGACCCTGGGGCAGACCAAGAACTCTCTGGAGGGATTATATATCTCATCTGCCCTGGGAACGCCTTGGGATCCACCAGGAAGAGCTGGAAAGTGTTGCTGGGAGGAGGAACGTCTGGAAAGACCTGCTTCATCTGCTGCCTCCAAAACCGGACCCCAGATAAGATGGATGGATGAATGGATGGATGGATGGATGGATGGATGGATGGGGGATGGATGGATGGATGGATGGATGATAGATGAATGGACGGACGGACGGATGGATGGATGGATGGACAGAGGGATGGAGGATGGGCAGATGGATGGAAGATGGATGGATGGATGGATGGATGGATGGATGGATGGATGGACAGACGGATTGATGGACGGAGCGATGGAGGATGGACAGATGGATCGATGGATGATGGACGGCTGGATGGAGGACGGATGGATGGATGGAGGACGGATGGAGGATGGATGGATGGAGGCTGGATGGAGGACGGATGGATGGATGGATGGATGATGGGTGGATGGATGGAGGATGGATGGATGTCCCAAAGACACAAAACGACCAAAACAAGACACAAAATGACACAATTCCAGGTTCGTTATGAGGAACTTCTTCATTTAGACTTGAACTTACTTTGAGCACCGTCTTGTTGTCGGATGATGGAGTCCTTCCAGCCCACAGAGCAAACTTACAGGGATCACCTTCAATGTGTTCAGTTACCCCCAACTCTGACGTCTGCAGGAGGAAAACAAGAACGTTGTCACAAAAATACAGTCTTTGGTCGACATTTACCACTTTTTGGGCCTCTAACATCCGTAGTATTGGTGTGTGGAAAGTTGTTTTGGATCATTTTTGTGTCATTTTGAACCCTTTTTATAATTTTCTACAGTTTTATGTTACTTTGGACAGTTTTTGAGCGGTTTGAGCTGTCCATGGCTCCAGTTGGTGGACTCACCAGTAGTCTGTTCTTGTACTGGTACTTGGTTCTTCCGGCCGAGTCCTTGATCTCTTTGCTGAAGACCAGAGAGAACTCGAACAGGAAGAGGTGTCGGTCGCGTCCCTTCCTGATCAGAGATCGAGGATCCCACACCTGGAAACTGTCCTGGAGGATGAGTTCACCCTGAACCTCCAGGTTCTCCTCGAAACCTGGGAGGAACCCAAAACAAACACCAGGAATTAGACACGACCGGGATCCATGTAAGAACCAGAAAGCACAGCAGCAGACAGCACACTAAAAAAAAAAAAAAGTTTTAAAAACTAGTTTACTGTTATTTAACAGATTATCTCTGTTTTATTGAATTATAGATATCTTGTAAAATACTGTAGAATTACAAAAAATGCAATGTATTTAAATGAACAGAAAATATCATTTTATTATTAGTTTTATTTAGTGATTTTATTATTACTAATTATTTTATTATATTTATACATTATTTATTACATTCATTGTTGTTTTAAAGAAAAATTCTGTTTGAGGGACTAAACCATTTTTAAACTGTTTTTTAAAAGATTTTCCCCGTTTTCATTAAATAAAAAATAAAATTAAGTAAAATCACATTAATTTATGTGCAAAAAAACCAAAGAAAGGCCCAAACTGTAAATAATGCAAATAAAATATAAAAACTATATTTTCACAAACAGTAATTTGTTATTTTTTAAATATTTGACTATACAATTGCATTTTTTAAAAACTGTATTTAAATGAACAAAAAATAACACAAAATAAAAACATTCAGAATAAAAAACTCCGTCTATTTCGATTGAAAAATTGTAAATCCTTTTAAACCGTTATTTGACATATTTTCCTTGTGCTGTTAAAGTACAGACAGTGTACAGTATAAAATATAGAGACACTGACTATAAAAATAAACAGAAAAATATTTTTTGAAAGTATTAATTTACAAAAAAAAGCCAAAAAATAAATAAAATGTCAAAAAAATATATTTTTTATCAATTTCTTTTTGTGTTACTGTAAAATTACAGATTTACTGTATTTAGATCAACTAAAAACATCAATATTTTACAGATATTTGCAGATCTTGTCCCAGATTTTGATTGTTCCAGATGTGTTTACAGTGTTTCTACTTCCTGTTGTGTGTCTGTTGCTGCAGTGTTTCTACTTCATGTTGTGTGTCTGTTGCTACAGTGTTTCTACTTCCTGTTGTATCTGTTGCTGCAGTGTTTCTACTTCCTGTTGTGTGTCTGTTGCTGCAGTGTTTCTACTTCCTGTTGTGTGTCTGTTGCTGCAGTGTTTCTACTTCCTGTTGTATCTGTTGCTGCAGTGTTTCTACTTCCTGTTGTATCTGTTGCTGCAGTGTTTCTACTTTCTGTTGTATCTGTTGCTGCAGTGTTTCTACTTCCTGTTGTATCTGTTGCTGCAGTGTTTCTACTTCCTGTTGTGTGTCTGTTGCTGCAGTGTTTCTACTTCCTGTTGTATCTGTTGCTGCAGTGTTTCTACTTCCTGTTGTATCTGTTGCTGCAGTGTTTCTACTTTCTGTTGTATCTGTTGCTGCAGTGTTTCTACTTCCTGTTGTGTGTCTGTTGCTGCAGTGTTTCTACTTCCTGTTGTGTGTCTGTTGCTGCAGTGTTTCTAGTTCCTGTTGTGTGTCTGTTGCTGCAGTGTTTCTACTTCCTGTTGTGTGTCTGTTGCTGCAGTGTTTCTACTTCCTGTTGTGTGTCTGTTGCTGCAGTGTTTCTACTTCCTGTTGTATCTGTTGCTGCAGTGTTTCTACTTCCTGTTGTGTGTCTGTTGCTGCAGTGTTTCTACTTCCTGTTGTGTGTCTGTTGCTGCAGTGTTTCTACTTCCTGTTGTGTGTCTGTTGCTGCAGTGTTTCTACTTCCTGTTGTATCTGTTGCTGCAGTGTTTCTACTTTCTGTTGTATCTGTTGCTGCAGTGTTTCTAGTTCCTGTTGTGTGTCTGTTGCTGCAGTGTTTCTACTTCCTGTTGTGTGTCTGTTGCTGCAGTGTTTCTAGTTCCTGTTGTGTGTCTGTTGCTGCAGTGTTTCTACTTCCTGTTGTGTGTCTGTTGCTGCAGTGTTTCTACTTCCTGTTGTGTGTCTGTTGCTGCAGTGTTTCTACTTCCTGTTGTATCTGTTGCTGCAGTGTTTCTACTTCCTGTTGTGTGTCTGTTGCTGCAGTGTTTCTACTTCCTGTTGTGTGTCTGTTGCTGCAGTGTTTCTACTTCCTGTTGTGTGTCTGTTGCTGCAGTGTTTCTACTTCCTGTTGTATCTGTTGCTGCAGTGTTTCTACTTCCTGTTGTATCTGTTGCTGCAGTGTTTCTACTTCCTGTTGTGTGTCTGTTGCTGCAGTGTTTCTACTTCCTGTTGTGTGTCTGTTGTGTGTCGTTTGTTACCCTCCAGCATGGCGAGGTGCATGGCATCGTTGGCTCTCTTGGGGACTCCCAGCATCACCTCCAGACCGTCTTTAATTTCTCCTTTACCCTCCTCACAGCAGGACAGCAGCTCCTGCAGCACAAGAACAACCAGGATTACCATTCACACTGTTGTTGTTGTTATCGTTGTTGTTGTTGTTGCTGTTGTCATGGTAACCTTGAGCAGCAGCTGGTACTTGGTGATCCTCTGCACCGGTTTGATGAGGTAGGAGGAGATGGAGTTGGCCAGACCTCGTCTCTGCTGGATGTCCTGAACACAAAAACACACAAAGAAGAGTTAAACAGCTAAAGCTGATCCAACAGCTCCACCTGCTGGCAGGACGGAGGAACTACACCACCTTTAAAACCACAAACCTGCAGCTTCTGATCCAAGAAGAGGATTTAATTTAAATATTAGACAGTTTTTAACTCCATAATTACTGTTATCCTGCTAAATATTACACTGTTTATAAATATTAGAGTGTTTTTAACTCCATAATTACTGTTATCCTGCTTTATTCAGTCTTTGTGACTGGATCAGACTGGATTTTACTGAAACCTGAGCACAAAACAGGATTAAAAAAACTTGTCTTGTCTTATCTGTCTTGTTATCTTTTATTAAAATCAGAAAGCATGATATAAAACTTGTAAAATCAACTTTATGTTTTATTTTGTTGTTGTTTTTGGTTTTTTAGTAGAAAAAAGGATGAAAAAAGCTTGTAAAATCAGTGTTTTTTGATTGTATTTCTTTGCAGAAAACTGGATTTAAAAACTTTGCCTCTTTTTATTTGCTTTTTAAAGCATAAAACAGAATAAAAAAAACTTGCAAAACATGTAAAACTTACTTTACATGTCTTATTTATTTATGTTTTTTTTTTGCAGAAAACTGGAAAAAAAAGTTTATGTGTCTTTTTTTCAAATTACTGGACTAAAAACCTAAATACAGATTTAGGTTGTTCTTTGTTTTCTCAGGTTTCTTCATATTTCATCCTCAGCCTGATTTGAACAACGTTTAATTCCTAAAACATGAAGTAAATTAGATTTTTCTCTGCCTGCTGACGGTATTTTCTGATTTAATTTGAAGATTAGATAATTTGCTTTATATTTTTAGGATTTTTGAAAACACATTTTATCATCGATTTTCAAGAATTTTCTATAATTTACTTGATATTTGTGGCTATTTCTCTGACATTTCATCATATTTGTGTATTTTGGGTTTAACTCACATCAAAGAAGGTTCCGGCGTGTTCCAGGATCAGCTGACTGGAGTCGGGTTTGTTTTTGCAGTAATCGACGTAAATGTGGAATTTATCGGCCTGAAAACAGAAAAAACAGAGAAAGATGTTTCAGATTTTACAGTTTTTAACTGTCAGGTGAATAAAATAAACAGAAATGAGACGTTTGCTGGTTCTGAATCCTCACCCAGGTGACGAAACAATGACCGACGTCTTCCGGAAGCTGCTCGTAGTTCACCAGCTCCTTCAGGAAAATACTGGAAAGTACAGACACAGAAACGTGACATGAATGCCTCACAGAAGAAGCTGCAGATGTCCCTGAACGCCTCACAGTCCTCTCCAGATACTAAAGTATGAAGATGTTCCCTGAATGTCTCACAATTATCCTGAATAGACTCTCCAGTTCCCAGATGTTCCCTAAATGCCTCACAGTCCCAACTGGACACCGCAGCTTTCTGGATGTTCCCTAAATGTCTCACAATCATCAGTAAAAGCAGCAAATTCCAAATGTTCCCTAAACGCCTCATCATTTTTAGTCGGTGCTTCACTTTACGGACGGTCACTAAACGTCTCACAATCCTCTATAGATGCTGCAAGTTTCCAAACGTTCCCTGAACACCTCACAATTATTAACAGACAATGCAGTTTACAGATGTTCCCTGAACGCCTCATAGTCATGCTAGATTAGTTATTTTTTAACCTAAATATTCTATTTATTTTATTCTGTTAAGTTTTATTCATATTTTTGGTGCCGTTCCAGTTTAAAAGCTGTTTTTTAGGTAAAATAAATGTCATTTTTTACTTTTCATGCAGTCAAAAGTTGAAAAAGTTTCACTTTTTACGGATTTTCAGCTTTTGACTGTCATTTCAACAGTTTTGCACAAAAGCGTCATTTTTACAGTGTTAAAATCAGCAACACTGAATGGCAGTTTAACAAAACTCACAACAAACGACGACGCACAATAAATATAAAAAAAACAGAAACAAATTATGTTTCAGAGGCTCAGAATCAAAGGTTTCATGTATAAAAACTAAGTTTTTAATATTTCCTTCTCAGCTGTCAGCGTCTAGAATCCATGAATGTGAGGCAGCTGGTGAACATCTGGACCAAACATCTGGACAGAAACATGGATTTAAAAGGCGTCAAACATTAAATCTGCTGCTCACTTGTTGTGGAAGTCGTAAATCTCCTGCATGTTGCCGAAGACGACGTGTTCCTTGTTGGCGATGCCGGCTGGAACCTCCTCCACGCCGCTCGTCATCTCAAACAGGTACGTCTGCACAGGAAGCAGGCGTCAGGGGACGGGAAGTTTCAAAATAAAAGCAGAGAGCAGAAGGTTTTCTCACCTCCAGACACTCGTGCAGATCTCTGACGTAGGTTTTCTCCGTCTGCAGCAGCTCGGCCATGATGAACCTGAAGCAGACCAGAAGGAACTCAGTCTGACTCGTGGAAGTTTAGAAAATAAAACAAACCTTGAACTACGCCATTTATTTATGTCGTCAAAAGTCGAAAAAGCAGCACTTTTTACAGCACAAAAGGTAAAAACAAGCAGATGTTTTTAGTGCCACTTGAATTGTTCTATCACTTTTTATGGCATTTTAATTAAAACAGTTTTTTACGACGCTGTCAAGAGTCGGTGGTTTCATTGTTCATTTTATTCTTTTTATCTTTTATTTACACATTTTTATTTTACTTATTTAGTATTACTACTATTTCTATTTTTATTTATTATTATTATTATTATTATTATTATTATTATTATTATTATTATTATTTTCTTATTGTTTTTAACTTATTTCATTGTCCATTTTATTCTGTTTTACCGGTTATTTTATATATTTTTATTTTATGTATTTACTATTACTTCTATTATTATTATTATTATTATTATTATTATTATTATTTTATTGTCAAATTTTATAATTTGATTAGTTTTTGTTCATTATATGCTCTATTTTTTATCCTTTATTTACAAGTTTACTCGTTTACTACTATTTCTATTTTATAATTTTTTGTCTAATTGTTATTTTAAGTATGTGTTTAACTGTTAATTTTATTGTTTTACCCCTTTATTTACTTATTTTTATTTTATTTGTTTACTATTACTTTGTATTTATTATTATTACTATGATTTTTATCATTCATTGTTTTTTAACTTTTATTTACTTGTTCATTTTATTCTCTTTTTCAACCTTTATTTACATATTTTGCATTTACTTATCTATTACTATTAGTGTTTCTACTATTATCATTATTATTGGTAGTATTTTAGTGTCTAATTGTGTTTTAATGTTATTGAAATTGTCTATTTTATCCTGTTTGTGACCCTTTTTCTAACTTATTTTATTTATTTACTATTACTTCTATTTTTTATTATTATTATTTTATCGTCTAATTGTTTTCTGCATCATTTATTTAGTTGTTAATTTTATTCTTTTTTCTCTTGTTACTACTTATTTAATATTACTATTATTTTTAGTTTTTATTATTATTTTTATTGTCTAATTGTTTTTAAATTATTTAATTATTCGTTTTATTCTCTTTTACCCTCTATTTTACATATTTTTATTTTAATTATTAGAAGTCAGAAAAGCATCGTCTTCCTGTGTCAGAAATTTAAAAACAGAAAGAAAAGCTGAATTGTTTTTTGTGCCACTTGAACTGCAATCAGACTTTTTATAGAGTTTTTTTAAACTCACTCCTTCTTCCTGGCAGACTTCCTCTTCTCTTCGTTGACTTCATGGTTCGGGTCTCGTAGTTTCACCTCGGGGTCGTCGGTCAGACTGGCCGGGATGATGTCCAGCTCCAGGTCCTTGTTGTCCTGCAGAGAGGCATGGATGGGATCAATAATCCATCAATCACTGGGTGTTATTCCAGCGTTCAGGTGTGGTCCTACCTCAGAGCTGACCCCCAGCCTCCTCTCCAGACTCTCCTGGTACTTGGTCATTCGTACGGAGAAGTCCCGGTAGCGTCGGTCCACGGTGCTGACCCAGCGCTTCAGCTCCGATACGTGGGCGTGGCCTTTCTCCACCAGGTTATCGGCCAGCTGGATCAGCAGCTTCACCTTCTCCTTGGTTTGCTGAAGAAGTTCAACACAGAACGTAAACCGACATAATAAAACACCCCAACAAGGCAAAACTTGTAACTATTAGTGACTCAGGAATTGTCCAAAGTGCCTCAAAACTCGTCCATAATAACTTGGAACTCCACAAAAATGACTCAAGAAGTCCTCTAAAATGACCAAAAAATGACAAAAAGTCCAAAACAATTAAAAACTGGTACAAAAAAAGCCCAAAACTTGGCAAAAATAATCCAAATGTGTCCAACACAACACTAAAAAAATGACAAAAATGACTCTAGAAAATTTTAAAACTTGTCCAGTACATCTCTAAAATTACCCAAAACAACAAAATGTCTCAAAACTCGTCAACAGCAACTTGGAGCTTGACAAAAATTACTCAGGAAGTCATTTGAAATTACAAAAAAATACAAAAATAATAAAAACTGGTATAAAACAGCTGAAAAATTTGCCAAAAGACCAAACTTTGCTCAACAAATTCACAAAAATGAATCTAAAAAGCCTTAAAACTTGTCAAATATGTCTTGAAAACCCCCAAGATAATGAAAATGCGTCCTAAATTACTAAAACTTGCCAGAAATTACAAAAACATATGCAAATTGCTTACAATCTTGTCAAAAGTGGCACAAATCTGTCCAAAAAACTCTAAATTTGGCCCGAACAACCAAAATTCGTCCAACATGACAGAAAATGAAAAAACATTTCTAAAAAACCCTAAAACTTATTGAATATGTCTCAAAAATTTCCCAAAACAACAAACAACTCAAAACTTGGTCAAATGAACCAAAATGTGTTGAAAAAAGGCCAAAAATTACTCTTAAAAACCCTTAAAACTTGTCAAATATGTCTAAAAAAAATCTGCCAAAATAACAAAGTGACTCAAATCTTGACCAAGATAATGAAAATGTGTCCAAAATGTACAAATAATACAAAAACGCGTTCAAACTGCTGAAAAACTTGGTAAAAATGGCACAAATATGTCCAAAAAACTCCAAATTTGTCCAATACGACACTAAAAAAAGGCCAAAAGAGTCTAAAAGCCTAAAAACAGCACAGTGCCAGAACTTTCTAAGGCGTTAAAAACACTTTTAGTGACGCTCTAATATCAACTTTTTACACTGTTTTATGTCATTTTAATTAAAGCATCACTTTTATTTAAAAGCTGTTTATTGCAGCATTAAAAGCAAAAAAATAATGAAGAAATGAGGAAAAAAGACCAGAAGCGACGTGAACCTTTGCAGTGAGTCTGAAGTGATGACAGTCGTTCAGCAGCTGCTGAGTTTCTTCACTGCTGTTGCCTGGAGACGTGTGAGTCGACAGGTAGACCTCACCTGTATCCTGGATCCAGTCCAGCGCCTGGAAACACACACCTTACAATATTACAATAACTGATAAACTAAACACTGCATCTGTTTAATGCTGCACATTTCCTCAAAGCTAAAATAAAAAAACATTCAAACACAAAATGACAAAAAAATGACAGAAACTAGTCTAAAAAGCCTTAAAACGTCTTGAATATGTCTAAAAACTTTTAACAACAACTTGGAGCTCGACAAAAATTAGTCAAGAAGTCATTTAAAATGACCAACAAATGATCAAAAGTCCAAAAATAATACAAAACTGCTATAAAACAACTCAAAACGTGGCGACAATAACTTTAATTTGTCCAACACGACACAAAAAAACGACAAAAATGAGTCAAAAAAGTCTTAAAACTTATTGAATGCGACGAAAATGGCACAAATTTGTTAGAAAAACTCAAAATTTTGTAACAATAACCTAAATTTGTCTGACATAACACACAAAAAAATAAAACAAAACAAGTTTAACAAGTCTTAAATTTTGTCGAATTCGTCTTAAAAATGGGCCAAAATAACAAAGTGACTCAAAACTCGACAACCAAATGACACTAAACTTAACAAAAATTACAAAAATGTGCCCAAAGTGCTTGGAAACTTGATAAAAACGACACAAATCTGTTTAAACAACTCAAAACGTGGCCACAAAAAACTAATTTTCTCCTACATGACAATAAAACATGAAAAAAACGAGTCAAAGTCTTAAAACTTGTCAAATGCATCTTAAAAAAATGGCTCAAAATAAAAGAAAATCCAGATGTGTTACACTCTCACACACACTCACACATTATCACACACAGTATCACACACTATCACACACACACACTATCACACTATCACACACACTATCACACTATTACACACTATCACACACACTATCACACTATTACACACACTATAACCCTCTCTCAGTGTCACCTGCTTGGCGCTGCGTTCAAACACCAGGAACTGCTGACACTGATCCAGTCGTCGTTTCTTCAACGTCCAGAAGTGAAGAACTCGGTTTTCCCTCTGCAGCAACTCATTCAGGATGGCTGCACAAAAACACACACAAAAACACACACAAAAACACACACAAAAACACACAAAAACACACAAAAAACACACAAAAACACACAAAAACACACACAAAAACACACAAAAAACACACAAAAACACACAAAGACGAACAAAAACACACAAAAAAACACACACAAAACACACACAAAAACACACAAAAACACACAAAAAACACACACAAAAACACACACAAAAACACACACAAAAACACACAAAAAACACACAAAAATGAACAAAAACACGCAAAGACAAACAAAAACACACAAAAACACACACAAAACACACACAAAAACACACACAAAAACACACAAAAAACACACACAAAAACACACACAAAAACACACACAAAAACACACAAAAAACACACAAAAATGAACAAAAACACGCAAAGACGAACAAAAACACACAAAAAACACACAAAAACACACACAAAAACACACACAAAAACACACAAAAAACACACAAAGACAACAAAAACACAAAAAAACACACAAAGATGAACAAAAACACAAAAAAACACGCAAAAACACACAAAAAACACAAAAACACGCAAAAAACACACAGGTATACAAGCATTAATTATTATCAAACATTAACACAAATAGAAATTCAATTATTGCTCCTTAGTTCATAAGTTTCTTAAAATGTTCCAGCAGCTAAATGAATAATAATAATAGAAATCAAAGTTATTAAGAAGATTCAACACAAAAGACTCATTTTAGCTTTACTCTGATAATAATAATAATAATAATAATAATAGTTCATCACCTCCATCACAAACATATTTATTTAGAAACACAGAAATATTAATTTAGTAAAAATGGAAAAATCAACATCAGCAAAACTGCATCATTCACTAGAGTCAGAAACTGTAAACACTGAAAAAAACTCTGATTTCCAACTTTCTCACAGTCCTTGAATGCATCACGTGGTTCAATCAGGAAAATCTAACCCAAAAATCCTCATTTTTTTGTTGTTTTATTTCAAAAATTGTAGAAAATAACAGTTTGCTTCAACCAGATTCAATTAAAAAATAAAAATTCTGCAGAAAATGTGTCCAAAGTGACTCAAAACTTGTCAACAACTTGGAACTTGACAAAAATGATTCCAGAACTCATTGAAAATGACAAAAAAAAAAAAAAAATGACGAAGATAATAAAAACTGGTATAAACAAAACATGGACACAAAAACAAAATTTGTCCAAAACAGTGACAAAAACGAACCTAAAAAAACCTTAAAACTTGTCAACTAAAGATAACAAAGTGACTCCAAATTTGACCAAGATCATGAAAATGTGTCCAAAAAGACACTAAACTTAGTGGAAATTACAAAAGCAGTGGAAGCTGCTTACATTTGATAAAAATGGCATAAATCTGTCCAAAAAACTTGAAATTTGGAGTCAATAACCAAAATGTGTCAAACACGACACAAAAACGAGTCTAAAGTTTGTTGAATGAGTCGTTTGTAATAAGTTTGTAGCACTAGTTGATAGAAATGGCATAAATGTGTTGATAAAGTGAGTAAAAGTGAACTGTGTTCCATCATAATGAGGTTCTAGCGGACCTTTAACCTGCTGCTCTGGTCCTCTGCTGTGGCCTCCAGCTCCCTGCAGGCTCACGTTGTTCCTGTGGATGTACTTCAGAAACACCTCAGCGTTCCTCCGAGCCAGCGTACACGCCTGGAGAACACACACACACACACATTTAGACACGTTAAACCTCTCACTTCAGTGACGTCCAGCTGCCTCCTAATCTGCCCGGCGACAGCTGAGTCACCTTGAGGAAGGCCTCCTTCTGCTCCAGATGTTTGCTGATCAGAGGAAGCAGATGTTCGCTGTCGGCTGCAGCTCCCAGTTTGTCCAGACTGCTGCACCAGTCCTCGTCCCTCCGGTACTCCTGCTCCAGACTCTCCAGGACGCTGCACACCTGAAGACACACAACAACAACAGCAACAACAACAACAACAACAACAACAACAGGTTAGAAAGACATGAAGGGAAACGGGTTCAGGGAGTTTTTCATCAGGAGTTTGGATCTTCTGGTGATTTTTTGTGGTCTTTTTTGTGGTGATTACGTGACTCTTTCTGGTGATTTGCCACTTTTGTGCTTATTTTTGTGTCCTTTTGTTGTGAGTTTGCATCTTTTTGTGCTGGTCCTTCACACTTTTTGGTGATTAAACTTTTTTTTTTGTTGATTTCGTGTCTTTTTCTTTAGATTTTGTGTCTTTTTGTCGTGCGTTTGTATATTTTTTCGTGATTTTGTGCCTTCTTATACAGTTTTTTCATGTTTATTGTGAGAATTCGCGTCTATCTTTGCATATTATCTGCTGATTCCATGTTTTTTTGCAGCATATTGTGCTGATTTTGCACCGTTTTTTGGAGGTGATTTCACTTTTTTGGTTCAGTTTCATTGTGTTTGTAGTGATTTTGCATCATGTTATGCTGATTTTGCAGCCGTTTTTTGTGATTTCACTTTTTATAGCTGATTGTGCATCTTTTTGTGGTGAATTCACATTTTTTACAATAATTCTGTGCTGATTTATGATGTTTTATTTTTTGTGTTTTCTATGATTTATCTGTTGATTTTTCATCTGTTTGTGGTGATTTTTAATCATGTTATGCTTGTTTTGTGGCTTTTTCTGGTGATTTCACATCTTTTGGGGGGATTCTGGATCTTTTTGTGCTGATTTTTACATCTTTTCTGGTTATTTCACATCTTTTTTGGCAATTTAATTTTGTCTGTGCTGCTTTTGAACATATTTCGGGGGGATTTTGTGTAATTTTGTGGTGATTTCATTTTGTTAAGGTTGACTTTGGATCTTTTTGTGATGATTTTGCTTTTTTTTGTTTGTTTTGCCTCCTCTGTGCTGATTTCGGACATATTTCTGGGGGATATTGTACCTTTTTGTGATGATTTTACATATTTTCTGGTTATTTCACATCTTTTTTAGATAGTTTTACGTCTTCTGAGCTGATTTCGGTAATATTTCTGGGGGATATTGTACCTTTTTGTGCTGACTTTCCACCTCTTTGTGATGATTTAGCATTTCTCTGCTGATCTTTTTGCGTCTTTTGTATTTTTTGCACCTGCTCGGACGTCTTGTAGAAGGCGACGGAGGCGTTGACCAGCTTGAGGCGATCCTCCATCTTCAGCATGAGCTGCTGCCAGTGGACGGCCACCTTCTCAGCACAGCTCCGGATGGCCTCGGGGTCGTAGTGGCCGGCCTGCAGCATCATCTGCAGGCAGAGGGAGAGCTTTAAACGCTGCACACGGAGCAGAAAGGTCAGAGCATGGTGGAGGCTACAGGAAGCATCGCTGACCTCGGCCTTCTGCTGGACCTGCAGGGCGCTCTGGTGAGTCTTCTGCAGAGAGTTAGCGTGAAACAGCGACTGCAGGAGAGAACGGAGCAGATCTGGTTACTATCAGACAAATTACCTCCAATGATGGCTGAGTCATGAGCTGAGAGGGCCGTTTCTATCAGCGGTGGTCCGAGCGAAATGTCAGCCATCTGAAGCTGCTCTAATAAACTCCCAACACGTTTAAATCTCACTGTGAGAACATGAAGACATTCTGGGAGGAATTTTAGAATTAAAGCTGCATTAAAACGACACTAAATGTGGAGTTTAGCTTTAAATACAGATGTGGAGAATCACAGAAAGACCTAATTAACCCTCTGAATGCAGGTTATGTTAACAAAAAATGACTCCATTCATCATAAAATGTTTTACGATCTTTGAATGAATCACGTCTTTAACGTAATGTTGCACTTTATTCTGGTTTATTGTAAAAACTCAGTGTCCACAGTGTTGAAAAATGAACCTATAGTGAAGAAAAATGAGCTTAAAGTGAAGAAAAAGCAGCTTACAATGGAGAAAAATAAACCCACAGTGAGTAAAAATGATTAATTAGAAATAAAACAGAACAGAAAGTATATTTCAAAGTATTTTCCTGAATAATAAATGCTCATTTTGCCACTTTTTTGGTTTTGAAAGGAGAACGTTGAACTCGTTTCGCCGTGTTTTGATCGTATTTAAGCGATTATGTGATTCTGTGTGACATCATAGATGATGAAAGTGGAGTGGGTGGAGTCACAAGACCAGAACAGGAAGTGGCGTCACCTCGATGGCCATCTGGAACTGTTCGTGTTCCTTCTGCAGCTGTTCAGCCTCCGACAGAGAGCTGGCATTCACCAGGCTGGCGTTCAGCATCGACTCTCCGTTACGGATCCAACCCAGCACCTGGAATAGAAGAGATAGAGGGAATAATAGCAGAGAAATACACGTTAATATAGAGGCAATTATATTACAGAAACACGACAAAATACAGGTTAATATAGAGGCAATTATATCACAGAAACACGACAAAATACACGTTAATATAGAGGCAATTATATCACAGAAACACGATAAAATACAGGTTAATATAGAGGCAATTATATCACAGAAACACGACAAAATACACGTTAATATAGAGGCAATTATACCACAGAAACACCACAAAATACAGGTTAATATAGAGGCAATTATATCACAGAAACACCACAAAATACAGGTTAATATAGAGGCAATTATATCACAGAAACACCACAAAATACAGGTTAATATAGAGGCAATTATATCACAGAAACACCACAAAATACAGGTTAATATAGAGGCAATTATATCACAGAAACACGATAAAATACAGGTTAATATAGAGGCAATTATATCACAGAAACACGACAAAATACACGTTAATATAGAGGCAATTATACCACAGAAACACCACAAAATACAGGTTAATATAGAGGCAATTATATCACAGAAACACGACAAAATACACGTTAATATAGAGGCAATTATACCACAGAAACACCACAAAATACAGGTTAATATAGAGGCAATTATATCACAGAAACACCACAAAATACAGGTTAATATAGAGGCAATTATATCACAGAAACACCACAAAATACAGGTTAATATAGAGGCAATTATATCACAGAAACACCACAAAATACAGGTTAATATAGAGGCAATTATATCACAGAAACACCACAAAATACACAGAAAATACACGTTAACGTAGAGAAAATAACATCACAGAAATGCACAGAAAATACCAAAAATACCAAAATTTAGGTGTAGAAATATGTAAAAATACTATAAAACACAGATTAAACATAGAGATATGTAAAAATACTACAAAATACTGCAAAATTTAGATGTGGACATGTCTAAAAATACCACTAAATGCTAGTAGGAAAACTAAACCAAATATTTCTCACAAAAACTGTGAAAATATGTTCACAAAACACGCTAATTTCTAACTGTAACATGCATATTTTTTTAACAACTTAAGGTTATTTCACAGATTGTTGCCGGTAAGTTTTGTTTACAGAGAAATTCTGTAAAATTTGACTTCAAAAATCATTTCATTATTCATTTTTTAATTCTCAATATACATGCATTTGATTTCAAATACCAGCACATATCTGTAAAACTGGAATAAAACAACGTTTGTTGCTGAATTAAACAGTGGGTTTTAAAATCATTTGTGGAATGTACTTTTTTTTATAATAAATTAAAGTGATTTTAATTGAATTAATTTCTGCATTTCTAGAACTTAAACTATATTTGTTACAAATTAAAGTCATTTATTTGAATAAATTTCTACATTTCTAGAATTTAACCCACATTTATTAGAAATATAATGAATTACAGTCATTTTTATTGAATAAATTTCTACATTTCTAGAATTTAACCCACATTTATTATAAATATAATGAATTACAGTCATTTTTATTGAATAAATTTCTACATTTGTAGAATTTAACCCACGTTTATTCCATCTATGATGAACACTGAATGTGTTTGCAGCAGGTTGAGGCTTCAGTCGTACATAAATTCAGTGTTTTATTAGCAGGAAGCAATAAAACTGATTAATTATTCATCTTCTTCCATCTGCAGCAGCAGCTTCAGTCTAAACACAACGTTTAAATTCACGTCTGCAGACAAACACGTCGGCTTCATCGCTGTTGTTTTGGTTTTTCTCCACGTTTCTTGTGTTTCAGTGAAGCTCCTGACGTTGAACCTGCAGGTGAGCTCACATCCTGCACTATAGTGATTATTACTACTATCTTCTTATTGTTATGAGTTCCAGGTTACCTGCTTGACTTCGGCCTGCAGGTGGCGTAGTTGCAGACTCTGCTCCAGCCGGCTGTGGGTGTGCTGAGCGCTGAGCTCCACTTCCTGCTGCTTCTCATGAAGAAACTCCAGCAGCTCCTGGACCTGAGAGGCCAAATCCATGTCCTTCTCCCCGGTCAGCTCGATGCCTGAGCAGGAACACAGAGGAACATGCTCACAGCCTGCAGCTGTTACTGCTGCTACTCCTGATAATTAGTGTCACTCAGCTGTGAGGCTCATTCACAGCTGTTTTCACCAGTTTAATTACGGTACAGATAATAGCCTCAGAGAAAAAGATTTATTTCCACATGAACTGTAAAATAAAACAAAAAAAGGACAAAACTGTAACTGATATCTGCATCAAAAATCAGTATTTTTCATCTGTGATATTATCAGAAAAGCACAGAAAAAACTATTAGTTTACATTTAATAATAAAAATATATTTAACCATAAAAAGACCAAAACTGCAAATAGTGTCAAAATTAAAAGTGTGTAATTGTGAATTATAAATCTTTATTATTATTATTATTATTATTATTATTATTATTATTATTATTATTATTATTATTATTATTATTATTATTATTATTATTAATAATAATAATAATAATAATAATAATAATAATAATAATAATAATTCAACAGAAATAGTCAATATTTGACTGTAAATATTTTTTATATTATTAATATTCTAATATTTTTAATAATTGACAGATTTTCCATGTTCAGTTAAATAACAGATAATATTTGGTAAAATCACATCAATTTGTCATTAATTTAATTATTCATATCAATTATTAATTTGTTTCACAGTGTTTTACCATAAAATCACACTAAAAACATTGTTATTTTATCTGTAATATTTTGCTCTACTTGTTTTCCTGTTTAGTTTAATTACAGATATGAAGACTAATTAAAAATGTAAATAGTTAAACATCTACAGTACATGAAGCCACCATTTTTCCACTGTTGGTCACATCTGTGGACTTTTGGAAAGATGTAGGACGAGTTCATTCCAAGTTTTATATATTTTTGTAGAATAAATAATCACCATTTCCCTGCATCCTGGACAGAAGCAGACCCCAGAATGTTCTTCTATTAATTAGTAAAACATCAGTCAGAGTGGAGGCCAAACACTGGAGCAGACAGTCGGAGGATCCTGATGATTATTTAACCTAATTCTGTCTCCGTTATTCTCTCTGGTGTCACATTTAACCTTTCTGGACAGATGTGGGTCCAGCTGGATTCAGGAAACACTTTAGAATGTTGAGCAGAATTTTTTTTTATCAAAATGTGATGATTTTAACTGTCTAGTGAGGGACGTCAAGACTGCATTATAACTGTCTGACAAGTGGTGGTAACAGTTCCTGAGATGTTGTTCATAACAGCCTCAAATTTGAACCTGTGGGCAATTTTTGGAAAAGTTTTTGACGACGTATTAGACACATTAATGTAAAATTTTGCAAATATCTTTAAAAATATGCAAAGTTTACACTATAAAATGTCAAATGCAAAAACTGTTGATGGGAAATGTGATAATTTCTGCTCCACAGAGCCGAGTTTTCCTGCTCAGGTTTCATTTAAATCTCTTTCTTCAGCCCTTTAATGAGGGTTTTACCTGAAGCCTGGACCTCCATGATGTACTGGTGCAGGTCTTGTCCCTGCTGCATCACTTCGTACGTCATGTTGTTCATGGCCGCCTTCCTCTCGGCGTGACGCTTCAGTCGCTGCTCGGCCAGACCGATGTCCTCCGAGCCGCCAGAGGAGGCGCCGCTGCCTCCGCTGCTGCTGCCCGAACGTCCGGCGTCGCTCAGCTGACGAGATAAATCCTCGTTCCAGGCGTCCAACTCGGCCGTCACCTGGAAACAAGAACCAGAGTCAGGACTGGAGGTAAAACAGAGCGCTAAATTCATACTTTTCCTATTTGTTTTAATAAATAAATTTTAAAACTCTGTCAACCCACTTTCAGGACATTTTGAACAACAGTATCTCAGCTACCACTTATCAGACACTTATAATGCAGTCTTGATGTCCCTCACTAGACAGGTTCCATCCAAAATCAGCACATTTTTAAACTTTGCCAGCAAAAACCAGGATTAATGTTGGAAGCAGCTGGTGAAACAAAACTTCCTGACTTGTTGCTCAGCTCAAAATCCATATATTGCTCATTATTTTTCTACTTTTTATGGAATAAAATGTAAATATTGTGAAATTTGACATTGATAAATTAAATAATTTCAGACAACCTTTTTCAAAATTCCTCGTCGAGCCACTTTCAGCAGGTTTTTTTTCTTACACTTTGAACATCAATATCCGAGGAACTATTAAAGATAAAAAACTGAAGTTTTCTCTGTTATTTCTCGTCATTTCATTGATTCAGAAGCTGCAATATTGCATAAGATGAACATTTCAATGTGTGAAAAGCCTGCTGGAAGTAAGTCAATGAGCAATTTGTTTTGAAAGTAGCTATAAATATTTTTGTAGACACTTATCAGACACTTATCATGCAGTCTTGATGTCCCTCCACAGACGGCCTCCATCTAAAATTATCACATTTTTAGACTACCAGCAAAAACCAGGATCATGTGGAGGTAAAACAGCATTTTGACTTGTTTCTTCTTCTTCTTTACGTCCAATGAAATCCCAAAGTCTACAGCTAAGCTACTCAAAACGAGGCGTTCTCGGTTTGTTTTCTTTGGACGAAGACAAACCGACCCCGTAAACTCTCTGACCTCGATGGTGTACTGCTCGAAGATGCGCAGCTGCAGGAAGATGTCCAGCTTGATCTTGCGTTCGTGGAACAGCTCCTCCATCTGGCCCTGGGCCTCGTCCAGCTGCTGTAGCACCCCCTGGATGTGAGCGATGGAACTGCAGTGCGGCGTCTTGTTGGTGGACATGGCGGCATCTCTGCAAAAAGAAAAAAAAGCACATGGGGGAGATATTTTAGCTAAATTTATCAATAAACTGCAGCAAATCCAGAGTTTCCGTTGCCCTAAAAATCTCTAAATAAAACAATCGCTTTGTTGTGTTTCTCTGTTCAGTATTGGAAAATCCAGTTGCGTGTCTAAATAAAACTGAATTAAATTGATTTTAAGGTGTTTTTCTATTATTTATGAGTTTGTTTCTGTTTCGTACAATCAAATTGAGGCATTATTATTCTACTAGCATCAAATTATAGATAAAATCTGTGCAACATTTAGATGTCTACTCATTAAAGAATTAGATGTGGAATGTTGTTATTTCCACATCTTTTGATGGATTTTATTTATTTATTACTCTTCTTAGAATGAATTTTAACTACTGATTTCTCTATTTACACAGTGATTGATTTGAGTGATTTTATTTATTGATAACTATTCTCAGAACTAATGTTTTTAAATTGATTTTATTTATTTATTTATTTATATATTTTCGTCTATTCAATGTTCAATACTTAATTTTTATTACTTCCTTATGCTGTTTATAATGAATTTTGACTTCTATTTTGCCCTTCACCTCTATCTCTATCATTTATTTATTTGTTTTGTCATATTTTGTTTCATTTATTTAACTAAATGTAGTTTTATTTTAGGAGTGTTGCAGGAGCACTGGGAGCAGAGCATCACTGCATAATGACACTCTTCAACATAGAAATAAAGTTTTCCAATCACATCTCACAAACTACCAATATTAATTACAAAATACAACAACAGGAACACAGAAACTTGAGAAACTAGAGTATACACGTCTTTTTTATCTGATTCCCACCTCAAAGAAAGCTGAAAAATGAATGTAGTTTAAATTTATGCTACAATTAGCTTTCACAAACCGGATATAAACACTCGTATATTAGTAATCTTCTGCTGCATGAATGTGACTTTTCAGTGACATTTTAAGTATGAATGCTCTCAGTGGAGTCGCTGAGTAAATCCTCCGCTCTCTAATAACATCATAAATATTAATATTAATAACCTGGTGATTACCTGAGCTGCTGAATCAGTTCCTCTCCTTCTTTAATCACGTTCAGCGTCGCCTCCAGAGTCGCCGTCTGCTGCTGCTGGAACTGTTGGATCAGAGTCTGGACCGAGTCCACCGAGTCGCAGCAGACGTCGTCCAGCAGCTGTTTCTGCAGCTCCTCCATCCACGACCACAGCTGGACAGATGTGAAGATCCGTTAGCTCACAATGAAAACTCTTTGTAATGAGTCTCTGTGGCTGAATTAAAACCGTCTCACCTCTTTGGTGTGGGTGTGGAAGGAGACCGACATGTCCAGCAGCAGCTTCCGGTGTTCGACCCGCCGGACGAAGTCCTGGATCCGGACCTCCAGGTGTCGGGCCGCCTTGTAGATTTCTTCTGGGTCACATTCTCCAGTCTGAGCCAGTTGTTCTGCCGCCTCCAGCAGCTTGTCGGCATTAGTGTATGTGTTCTGAAACAAAGACAATAAACTGTGCTTTGTTTGTTTGTTTGTTTGACCTACTATGTGTTAACCTGCTGAATCTGAGGGTTTTGGGGTGCTTGTTGCTCATTTTTGCAATATAAAGTCCTGAAATTCAATAAAAACAAAACAAAAAAAAAAAACAGCACAACCAGAGGTAGAAGCAGAGTGAACCTTAAAAATGTCCAAAAGACTCATTTTGGTTGTTTTGATTGTGGAGCCTTTGAGTCATTCTGGAAAAATTTTGTTTGTTGTTACAGTAGCCTAAACTAGACAATGTTAGCCATTACATTAGCTTAGACAACATTTTGGCAGTTACATTAGCCTGAACAAGATATTGCTAGCTGCTAATTTAGGCTAAACAACATAACATTAAACTGTTACATTAGCTCAAACAAAATGAAGTTAGCCGCTATGCTAGCCTAAGCAACATTATGTTAGAGGTTATGGTAGGCTAAACTAGGTAATGTTAGCCATTACATTAGCTTGCACAATATTTTGGCAGCTACATTAGCCTAAACAAGACAATGGTACCTGCTATGTTAGCCTAAACAAGATCATGTTCGCTGGCACTGTAGCAAAAACTAGATGATGCTAGACATTTAATTTGCTTGGACAATGTTTTGGCAGCTGCATTAGCTTAAATAAGATATTTTTAGCTGTTACGTTACCCTAAACAACATAACATTAAACTGCTACGTAGGCTCAAATAAAATAAAGTTAGCCTAAACAAGATTAAATTAGCTGGTACGGTATCCTCATCTAGACAATGTTAGTCATCACATTAGCTTGGACAATATTTTGGCAGCTATATTAACCAAAACAAGATGTTAGCCGAAACAACATACCATTAAACTGCTATATTAGTTCAAATAAGACAAAGTTAGGCACTTCACAAGATTATGCTGGCTGGTATGGTAGCCTAAGCTCGATAACGTTAGCCACTGCATTAGCCTACACAAGATTTCGGAAGCTACATTAGCCTAGACAAAATAATGTTAGCTTTTGCGGTAGGGTTAACCTTAACAACACAACATTACATTAGCTTAAACAAGATGTTGGCAGCTACGTTAGTCTAAAAGATGAAAGAGCCACAAATGTTGTGAGTTGTCTACGTTGGATTAAACAGGATGTTAGTAATCTATATAATGCACGGTTGTTTTATGGTTAGGGATTCATTTTATTAAATTATTTCTGGGGTTTAAAATGATATCTCTCCACAATCATTCATATTAGCTTTAACATTAGCATCCACATCTGTCTGTATTAGGATTCACTGTACCTGGTTTAGTTTAATGACCTTTACACTAGACAGGAATAACACACGTACACATGTCGTAGTAAAATGTTAATTCGTTTTTTTGTAAATCAGCAGCGTTTCTTCCTCCATCTCTTATAAAAAAAAAAAGGACTAAATCCTGTCTGAGCATTAAAGCTCCCAGCATTCATCAGGATTAGTGTCGGTCTCTGCTGGTAAATACAACAGATGATCTGGAATATCTGACTTACTTCAGGAAACACATTAGGTCTGAGATGTTCTGCCCTACAAAAACAGTTATTCCAGGGTGGATGTTTCACATGGTGGAGGGATTAGTCTGAAGATAAAGGTTATAATTTACAAGAGATTATTGCGCTTTGCTGCATGACTGCATTGGTTCAGTGTGAGGATTAAAGCAGAGAGACGACAGGAAGCAGAAACCTGACTTTGAACACAGATGAATTATTTAAATAACCTAAAACTATTAGCACCTGATGCTAATGCAGCTATTACACGCAGTGCTATAATGTCATACATCTTTGTGTTTTAAACTCAATAAGGGCCAAAATGCAGATGCTAGCTGCTACATTAGCTAGCTATGACTGTAGCATAATAATGTTAGCCATTACATTAGCCTTGATGAGATAATGTCAAGGCTAATGTTGACATTATTATTATATTTAGGCTAATGTTAGCTGCTACATTATCCTAATAAGACAATATTAGCTTTTCTTTTAGCTTGAACAGTATAACTTTGGCCTCTATGTTAGTAAAACCTTTTTTTTCTACTGGCCTCCACAGTAGCCTACGGAAACCTGAGCTACAGAACTTTTATTTTATTTATTTTTTAGCATTTTCAAGCACGCTTCGATGTCTTAATGACCTTTAAATCACCTTCCACCTGCTGGTAGCAGAACAGGTAATGTAGCATCGACGCTCCCTGGAGGAATTTAAGATTTCAGGCTGGATGATGAAGAGTTTAATGAGAGTTTCTGTTTGATGTTTGCTTCTAATAGATGCACATAATCAGACGCAGATGAAGAGAGCTCAGTTCCACTCAGCAGTAATGATGGTTAAAGGACGCTAACATGGAGAGCAAACCCTCCCACATGTATGTGAGTAAACACGCTTCATATTCATGTATCTTAAGCGTGTGATGAAATGATTAATGTTAATAAATGGAGGATTTTAGCAACAAAACTGCAGAGGGAGAGTCTACGAGGTTAATCCTAATCCAGAGTGTAAACATCAGATTACACAACTACTCTTTATAGGATTAACACTCACTCTTTTACAGGATTATCCCGTCACTGAAACTCCATCGACCGGCGTGGTAAACGATTCGAGGATTCAAAAGAAAGAAGAAGGAAAAAAAGGACAGTAGACGTATTAAACTGCTCCGACAGATTCAATGATCCCGATCACAGAAGACGCTGTTTGTCTTTGTGTTTCCACTGTCAAGTCACACAGCTATCCCAGCATAAAGGCCACTTTAATTAAATCAGACAACTGACAGCTTCAATAGAGGACGGCATCAAACGCTCTCAGAGAATCGTCTCCACTTCAAAGGCCTCCAGAGCTCCGGCTGCAGACCAAACCAACGGTTTAAGCAGATCTAAGCGAAGATGTAGAGCCTCGAGCCGATGAACAGATGTTGCATGAACTGAGGTTTATGATCTGTTCGATACTGGACGCAGCGTTTGCTGTGGATTCTTCTCGTCAGAGGCTCTGTGGATGAGGATGTAGTTGCTGTTTGGTTGCGTAAGCTGTCGACGGTGTCTGTTTGAACCTTCACTGCCTTCATTAGGACGCCGGTAGTCTGTGTGAGATTGTTTCTGCTGTATTTGCTGCAGTTTTTCTAGTTAATATGGTTCATGAGGCCGTTTTAGCTTCATTCAAGCTGTTTTACATTACAGAAACTTGTGCAACTGCAAGACATGCCCCCGAAGAACCATGTTTAGGAGTAAAAAAGGACAGAATCTGGTTTAGGTACAACCTCCAGAACTGAAAAGTACCAAAAACTGCAGTTCCTCAAATATCCACTAGAGGCTCCAAAAGTGATCCGACTCCTCCATGTTAAAATGTCCGACTTTACAGCAGAGATAAACATGTTTACATCCTGGTGCAACAAACTGTTTCGGTCCCTATATGTCATTTCCTACTTTGTGAAAACTGCACCGAGGATGAATTTTTGTGAAACATAGCAGTTTTATTTAGATTAAGGCTTAAAGTTGCTTGTGTGAGGTTTGTCCTGCTGTATCTGCGACAGTTTTTCTGGTTATTAGGGTTCATTTGAGGCTGTTTTACCTTCATAACTTACTGATTTTTTGTTTAATTTAAGCTGTTTCTCATTGCAGAAACTTATGCAACTGCAAATTCCCTCCCTGTAGAACTGTTTTTTAGGGCCCGACCGATTTATCAGCCAACCCATTTAACTGATTATAGCCCCTTTCAAAATAATCATCATCGGCTGGAGTTTTGTCGATTAAACGCTGATATATTCCTTATTATTTTCATAAAACAGTAAAAGCTGTTAAGTGTCGGAGTCATGCAGAATGATGTCCTTGTGCCGTTTGTCCAAAACATGAAGCTGTGACTTCACCCCTGGACCCGAACCCTGCGTTGGGTTTAAATGGTGTTTTACATCAGTTTTAGCTGATTTCATCCATAATATTCATATTTACATGAAGAGCAGAAGTGCTTACATTCCCTCTGGATGGTATGATTTCAGTGACTACAACCACAGAATCTGTTGTTGTGTTTTGTTGTTATTTTGTTGTTCACATTGACTTCAGTGTAGCCTGGATTCTTATCTATTGTATGTTTTCATTGTTTCCTCCTTTACGTGTTCAGCTCTTTGCTCATCTCAGATTGTTGAGAATTAAAACATCTCTACATAAATAAACCTGATTTGATGAAGAAGTTCAGCAGCTTTTGGTTTTAACCAGCCGCTCTGAACGTTGGAAATCTAACCAAGTACTATAAAAGTCTTTGCTCAGAAGCCTCCTTTCTGCCCAGATGTGTTCCTGTGTCGTGTTTTTTCTGCTTTCCAGGCAGAACTTGAGTTTGACGGAGAGCAGCGGTGAGGCTGAGGCTGGATAAGATCTCCTGCAGACCTTAGAGAAGACCATACATGGTTAGAACCGGCCTGAGTTCAGGCTTCCACCGGCCGCCACGGACGCCTCGGAAATTTGGGATTAATCAGGAAGATTACTTACAGATGTTTGCAAAAAAAAAAAAGTGGATATTGATTTAAAAAACAACCGAGTGGCTCCAGAAGAACCGGAGCTCAAAGCTGGAGTCCAGACAGAAGAACCAGCTCCAGTTTTCAGGTAAACTCACCTGAGCGACGTCCTCGAAGTCGTCGTGTCTCTTCTGCAGAGCTCGAGCTCGGTGCAGAGATTTACCGACGCCGGTGTGTTTGCTGAGGAAGGCCTCTCCGTGGTTTTCTATCCAGTCCATCACCTGAAGGAAGGAAACAGCTTCAGGTGAAGATCAGCAGCAAAAAACGAACCAACCAAACCCTCAGACTTCATGAATTAACAATAAAAGAGATGAAACTGGATCTGAGAGAGAATGAAGCTCAGAGCAGCTTCAAACTGATCAATTCTACTGGCTGTTGCTGTGTTTTTACTATTTATGTTGTTTTTTTACTATTTATGTTGGGTTTTTTTTTAACTATTTATGGTGTTATTTTACTATCTGCTGTTTTTTTTATTATTTATGTTGTTTTTTTCTAACTATATTCATGTAATAATGAAAATACAGTCAGATTTTAGTTGTGTAGCTGTGAAATACAAAACAAATTGTATTTTTATGAATAGGAATTTGTTTTTTTACTACATTTGACTGTAAATTTTTTAACATTTCTTTTTTTCCACCAAAAAATGTTCAAAAATGTCCAAAAAATGTTGAAAATGTAGACATCACAAGTTTCACTGTGAAAATATATTTTTTTCCAGATTTTCAAACTTTAAAACGGGTCAAAGTTGACCTGCAGGACGACATGAGGGTTAAATTTGTCTGAGCTTTTATTTCTTCTTCCTGTGGTTCTTTCTTTAACTTCCTGCAGCTCGTTCTCTACATTTAATTTCTGGTCGGTTCTGACGGATCTCCAGTTTCAGTCCAAACCAAACCTTCGTCTTCCTCTCTGGAGGGAATCAGACCTGCTTTCTCTGATTTATGGACCTTACTGGACGGTTCTGGTTCTGGTTCTAGTTCTGGTCTCTGGGGTTTAATCCAGACTGAAGCATGAAGAGCCGACCGGACCAGAGTTCAGCTTTACTGGATTTATGATGTTCTAGTTTCTCCTAAACGTTCCCTCTGGGGCCAAATAGAAACGTCTTTCTCTGCCTCTAAAGTCACATTTATCCGACTTTAAACACGACGACTCAATCTGGAGACAGTTTCTAATATTTCGGACTCATTCTGGACAAGGTTTAGTCATTTTTGGATCATTTTATTCACGTTATTTTGTTCATGTTGTGTTATTCATGTATTTTTACATATATAAGATAGTCAAAATTACACTTTTTTACTGCATTTAATCAGCAAAAAAATGCTATTTTACAGATATTTGTCATTGTTTTCATAGTTTTTCAGTGCAGGTTTTTTAAATTTATAATATTCCAGCATTTATTTTTTTGACAACCCCACCGCCAGATTTATGCTTTTTGTTTTCAGGATTTTTGTAAAATACAGAGTAAAGTATAAAATCAGTGAAAGCAGTTACAGTTTTTAACATTCTCCAGTGTGTTTTTACAGTTTAGCTGTTTCTGAATTTCACAGTTTTTCACATTTTTATCATTTTTTAAAATTTCCTTTCCAGTTTTTTTTTACATTTTTATCATTTTTTAAATTTCATTTCCAAAGTTTTTTTTTTTTTTTTTTACATTTTTATCAATTTATTGATTTTATTTCCATTTTTTTAAAAACATTTTTTATCATTTTATTGATTTTATTTCCACAGTTTTTTACATTTTTTACCATTATATTGATTTATTTTTACATTTTCTTGGTGTTTTACCTGCTGGACGTCCTGCTGAAAGACACACAGCTGCAGTCTCTGGTGCAGTCGGACTTTCCGGTGCTGCCAGATGTTCTCCAGACGCCGCTGATGGTGCAGAACCTCATGGACCACGTCCAGGATGCAGTGGACCTGTCGGGAGGAGTTCACATGTTTAAACTACACATGTTTGAATCACACATGTTTAAATCACGCATGTATATAAGGGAATATGATGAGCTGGTAGAAGGACACTGACTGCTTTGGAATAGTTGGCCGTCGCTGTGAGGGACTCAGAGTTTCCTGGACTTAGAGGTCTCTGAAGGACGTCCAGCAGCGCCTTCCCGTCCTGACTCACCTGGAAATAAGACAGGTAGAAAGAGGAATTAGGTGGAGGACAGGTAGAAACAGGAAGTAGGAGGAGGACAGGTAGAAACAGGAAGTAGGAGGAGGACAGGTAGAAACAGGAAGTAGGTGAAGGACAGGTAGAAACGGGTGAAGGACAGGTAGAAACAGGTGAAGGACAGGTAGAAACAGGAAGTAGGTGAAGGACAGGTAGAAACGGGAAGGGCAGGTCGAAACAGTAGAAACAGGAATTAGGTGAAGGACAGGTAGAAACATGAGGGCAGAAACAGGGGATTCTGATGTCACACTGGACCATTTCTTTTTTGTCAGACTTGACCATTCGATAGTTACTTATGGACATATCTTCATCACATTGTACACATTCTGAGATATTTTGAACCATTTTAAGTCATTTATAACCATTTCTGAGTTATTCTGGACAACTTGCTTTCATATTGGACCATTTGTTAGTCATTTTGGACAACATTGTGCACATTCTGGGATAGTTTGAGTCACATTGGACAGTTTTGTGACAATGACAATTTTATATCGCATTAGACAACTTTTTGTCATATTGGACCATATATTACTTATTTTGGACATATCTTTATCACATTGTACAAATTCTGGGATATTTTGAGCCATTTTTGACACATTTTGAACCATTTTTGAGCAATTTTGGACATTTTTTCATCATATTGGACCAATTTATGTCACTTTGGACAGTTTTTAAACTCATTGCCAATACCCAACCATCAAACTGAATTGACCTGCAATCACTACAATCAGCTGTTGATTAAATTTCCTCTTTTGGAATCAGAATTTGGGAGCCAGTCCTTGACGCCCAACTTTAATCCTACGTGACAAACATCTTTAAAACGGAAAATCAACGGAGAAAGCTGAGTTTCGTGATCAAAGACAGAAAATATCATCAGTTTAAAGCACCAACATGTTACATTTCCTTCTTTTTGAGCTCCATATTGGCTCTGTTTCCTTTAATACTCAGTATATTCCAGTTTCTAGCTTTACCTCTGTGTAGGCCCAGGCTCTACATCCCATAATGATGCTAGGTTTACCTCTGTGTAGGCTACATCCCATAATGATGCTAGGTTTACCTCAGTGTAGGTCCGGGCTCTACATCCCATAATAATGCTAGGTTTACCTCTGTGTAGGCTACATCCCATAATAATGCTAGGATTACCTCTGTGTAGGCCTCTACATCCCATAATGATGCTAGGTTTACCTCTGTGTAGGCCCGGGCTCTACATCCCATAATGATGCTAGGTTTACCTCGGTGTAGGCCCGGGCTCTACATCCCATAATAATGCTAGGTTTACCTCTGTGTAGGCCTCTACATCCCATAATGATGCTAGGTTTACCTCTGTGTAGGCCCGGGCTCTACATCCCATAATGATGCTAGGTTTACCTCGGTGTAGGCTACATCCCATAATAATGCTAGGTTTACCTCTGTGTAGGGCTCTACATCCCATAATGATGCTAGGTTTACCTCTGTGTAGGGCTCTACATCCCATAATAATGCTAGGTTTACCTCGGTGTAGGCTACATCCCATAATAATGCTAGGTTTACCTCTGTGTAGGGCTCTACATCCCATAATGATGCTAGGTTTACCTCGGTGTAGGCCTCTACATCCCATAATGATGCTAGGTTTACCTCTGTGTAGGCCTCTACATCCCATAATAATGCTAGGTTTACCTCGGTGTAGGCTACATCCCATAATAATGCTAGGTTTACCTCGGTGTAGGGCTCTACATCCCATAATGATGCTAGGTTTACCTCTGTGTAGGCCTCTACATCCCATAATAATGCTAGGTTTACCTCGGTGTAGGCTACATCCCATAATAATGCTAGGTTTACCTCGGTGTAGGGCTCTACATCCCATAATGATGCTAGGTTTACCTCAGTGTAGGCCCGGGCTCTACATCCCATAATGATGCTAGGTTTACCTCGGTGTAGGCCTCTACATCCCATAATAATGCTAGGTTTACCTCGGTGTAGGCCTCTACATCCCATAATGATGCTAGGTTTACCTCGGTGTAGGCCTCTACATCCCATAATAATGCTAGGTTTACCTCGGTGTAGGCCTGGGTCACCTGCTCGTACAGACTCTGGTGTCGGTGGATGGCGATCTCCAGCTCCTGCATCTCAGATGGTAAACCTCCTTCACTGCAGACTTTACACCAGGCCTCCACCTCCGACAGGAACTGAACACACACAAACACACAACGTTCAACAACATTCAACAGCGTTTAAAAATCCCTTTGTGGTCACTTTGTGTTTCATTGTGACAGTTTTGCATCTCTGTTGTGGTCATGAGTCTCTTTGTTGTCATTTTGTGTCTATGTAGTGTTGGATGTCTTTTTGGTCATTTTGTGTTTCACTGGGACAGTTTTGTGTCTCTTTGTGTTTGTTGTATGTCTCTGCTATGGTTTTGTGTTTCTTTGTGTTGTTTTCTATGTGTATATGGACATTTTTTGTGCTTAACTGGGACAGCTGTGTGTCTGGTAGTCATTTTGTGTCTCTTTGTGGTCGTTGTGTGTCTCTTTGTGTTGGTTTTGTGTGTCTTTGTGTTCAGATTGTGTCTCTGTATTGTTTTGTATGTCTTTATGGTCATTTTGTCTTTAACTGGGACAGTTGTGTGTCTTGTGGTCATTTTGTGTATTTGTTTGGTCATTTTGTATCTCTGTGGTCTTTTTTGTGTTTCTCTGTATTAGTTGTGTATCTCTGTTGTGGTTTTGTGTGGTTTTGTATTAATTTTGTGTTTTTGTGGACATTTTGTGTTGTTTTCTGTCTCTTTTTGGTCATGTTGTGCCTGTTCGTGTTTATTTTGCGCCTCGTTGTGGTTCTTTTGTGTCTTTTTGTGGTTGTTTTAAGTCTTCTTCCTGTCTTTGTTTGTGCCTGTGGTTGTTTTGTGCTTTTTGGTGGTCGTTTTCGGTGATTGCGTGTCTCAATGTGGTAGTTTTGTTCATTTTTTGTAGCTGTTTTGTGTCGTTTTCTCATGTATTTACGTCTCTGTGCTCATTTTGTGTCTCTTTGTGTTGAGTTTTAGTTCCGCCGGCTGCAGCACTAATGATTTATGTATTATTGTTGCTGTATATTTCTGAATATTGTCTCATCTCTGCTCTAACATTTATCTCTTCTGTTGTGCTGCCACTTTTCATTCTCCTGTTCATCCTTCATCCGGACACCTTTTTGTTTTCCTGTTTCTCTCCAGGCTTCATCCAGCCTCTACTTCCTCTACTTCCTCTTTCATCTCCTGCTTTTTCTGCCCAACACTTGTAGTTAATGTCAGGATCCCAGCAGGAATCAAACAAAGCCCATCTGTTGCCATGGCAACGCTTCACAATCAGCAGCGCAGTGGTTTGATCCATTAAATACAATCAGACGACTGAAAATGTTCCGTTTATAGTCTGGACAAGAGTCACCGCTGAGAGACTCAGATCAGAGAAACAGCCAATCAGCAGCCAGCAGGAAGTGGAAATGTTTATTATTGTATTATTAGAATAATGTCTGAACAACCAGTGATGGTTCACTGACTGTTTGTGGCTGTTTTAAGCCTCTTTGTGGTCATTTTGGGTCTTAATAGTTGTTTAGTGTCTTTTTGTGGTTGTTTTGTGTGTCTTTGCGGTCTGTTTGTGTCTCACCTGTTCGGCCTTCTGGTGAAACACCGATGACATGGCTAAGATGGTTGATCGTTCGTCCAGCGCGGCGGCGAAGCTTTTCCAGTCCTGATCCAGCTGACTTGAGATCTGTTTGATCTGCGTGGAGGCGTAATGTCCGGCCTCGGCCAGCCGACTCGCCACCGACATGATCCGGTTGATGTTCACGTAGGCGTTCTGGAGGAAACACGAAGACAGGAAGTTAGTCTGCTGGATCTACAGATGTGAACTAAAGTCTCCATCCACATGTAAAGACCATGTTTATCATGAAAGTCTTCAGTCTCCAATGACTCCTAGAACTCTGAATTTATGATGATCCACAGGTTCTTGATGGGTTTAAGTCAGGACTTTGGGGAGACCAGTCTAGAACCTTCATTCTAGCCTGATGGAATCATTTCTTCACCACGTCTGATGTGTGTTTGGGCTCATTGTCTTGTTGAAACATCCAACTGTGTCCAAGATCAACGTTCCGCTGATGGTTTTAGGTTTTCCAGAAGAATGAGGAGGTGATCCTCCTTCTTCATTATTCCATTTATTTGTGTAAAGCTCCAGTTCCACAGAGCATGATGCTGCCACCTCCATGCTTGATGGTAGGTTTGGTGTTCTTGGGGTTAATAAAAGACCCACCCAAGACAGTCTGAAACCAGTTCTAAAAAGGTCTAAAACCAGGACCAAAATGAAACCTAAACCAGTCAGAACCAGTCAGAATACAGTCTGAAGCCAGTCCTAAAAGAGTCTAAAACCAGTACAAAATCGAAACCAAAACCTAAACTACTCCTAAAAAAGCCCAAGACCCTCTGAAACCAGTCCTCATCCAGGACCAGATCCAGAGTAAAATAAATCCTAAACCAACTTTAAATCACATCCAAAACCAGGAGAACCAAGACTGGAACCAAACATAAATCAGTCCCAAGAAAGTCCAGAACCAGTCCAACATCCAGTCTGAAACCAGTCCAGAACCGCTTCTAGAAAGAACCAGAGCATGATACTGCCACCTCCATGCTTGATGGTAGGTTTGGTGTTCTTGGGGTTAAAGGCCTCACCTTCTCTGGTCCAAACAGATTTCTGATCAGGTTTTGTTCCATCTGAACCCCAAAGTGGATCTAATGGGTTCTATTACAGCAGCTGTAGTCGACTGGAATCACTCTGCAGAAGAGGCCATAAAACTAAGAAAATTAGATCAACACAACTTTCTACATCAACAAAACTTATAATTCAAGTTGCTTTTAGTATATTTTTGACCCAAGATTTCCAAAAGACCTTTAATAAATCTTTAAAGAACCAATATTCAGGATTGTTTTTGCATTTCAATGATTCCATCATGGGAAATCCAGAGTTATAGGATTCATTGGAAAGTCAAGACTGCAGAGATAGACATGGTCTTTACTAGTGGACGTAAGCTTTAGTTCATGACTGTACAGTGCCAGACTTAGCGTTGTTGGTACCATGGAGTTCATGGCGAAGTGGTTGTGTTGCGTCTGCAGCTCCACAGCATGTTGGTATCCTCGACCGATCTCAGTGTGGCTCTGAAGGAAAACCTCCTTGTTGTGGCTGATCCAGTCGAACATCTGCAAACATCAAACAGCAGCGTTAAGAACATCTACACTGCAGACTTAAGGATTTACAGTTTGAAAGTTCGACCTGAAGCCAGATAGCAGAAGAAAAAAAGCAGTAAAGCAGGAGGTTCGGTTATTCCAGAATCTTAAACGGGTCATTTGGAACATATTTGAGTAATTTTAGGCAACTCTTGGAATATAATGTTACTTTGAATAATTTTAATGTTGCTTAGGACACATTTAAGTTACTTTAGGCATTTTTGAGTAATTTTGGACACATTTAAAGTAATTTTGGAAAAAAAAAATTATTTCAAGCATTTTTTGACAATTTTGGGCCATTTTTGAGTCTTTCCAGACTAATTTTAAGTCATTTAGGGCAATTTTTAGTAAGAATTCTGGATCATTTTGAGCATTTGTGGATATGTTTTGAGTCATTTGATCAAAAGTTGGACATTTATTGTCATTTCAGATGATTTTTGAGTAATTTTGACCTAATTTTATGTAATTTTTTTTGTCATTTTTGAAAAATCATCCAGCACCATTTTCAGTCATTTAAAAATTTTTAAAGTTATTTAGGACACATTTTAAGCTACTTTAGACATTTTTCGAGTAATTTAGGAAGAAAATGAATTATTTCAAGCATTTTTTTGGTCCTTTTGGGACATTTTTGAGTTTTACTGGACAAGTTTGGAGTCATTTTCGACCAATTTTAATTATTCTAGGCATACTGAGGTCATTTGGGACATTTTTGAGTCATTTTGAACATCTTAAATTATTTTGGGTATTTGTTGTCAATTTAGATGATTTTTGAGTCATTTTGTACAAATTGTATGTCATTCTCGACCATTTTGAGTCCTTCTGTACAATTTCTAAGTTATTTAGGACACATCTTAAGCTCTTTTAGATATATATTTTTTTTAATTTTGGCCACATTTTATGTCATTTTGGCCAATTTATTAATCATTCTGGACCAACTTGAGTCATACTGGACAACTTTTGAGTCATTTTGAACACAATCTGAAGTTATTTTGGATGTTTTTTTTGTAGTTTTAAAGCACTTTAAAATAAAACCAGTCAAACTGAAGATCCTCAGGTGTGGCTTCTTTTTTTTTTTTTTTTTTTTTATTGGTGAATTGAGGTGGAAAGACCCCAGTATCAGCAATATCTGAGTCCCAGGTGCCACAATAAACGTTTTTGATAAAAGCTGTCAGTCCAACCTCAAAACACAAACTTACACCCAGTTAATGAGATATAATCTGCCAGTATAGCTTCATTTTTAGGTTGAGTGTCTTCATTTGAACAAAACACCTTTAATAAATGAAAGACACTTGATTTTTACTTTGTTTTTTGTGGTTGAAACTACTTAGAATGAACTTTCATGGTCGAATAAACTGGAAAAAACCCAAGAAGAATCATTTAATGGACCTGAACTCTGCTGAAGTTACGGTTGTTTGCAGTTAAAACACGTGAAGTAAAACGTGGTTAAACCATTTCGTCGACGTTTGCCCTCGTTTGAATCGATGTTTTTCGGGTCAGGGTCGGTTAGCGGTCGCCGTGTGGTTGCCATGGTGACGGCAGCTTTTTTTTTCCCCAGAGTTTGGAGCTTTTTTCCCCACAGAGCCTCAGAACGACACCGACGAGGACAGAACTGTTGTTTTCTGTCTGTTTGGTTCCCAGTAAATATTTACTGAAGGTTTCTGACCGAGAGTCTGAACCAACAACCAACAACCAGGACCAGAAAACAGCAGCAGATCTGATGGAAACAGGTTCAGATCCTCCACTATAGCTGCTGGTTTTACCTTCTGACGCCTATCTGGGATATTCTCATCATTCTGGACACATTTCAAGTCATTTTGGGAATATTTTTTAATCATTCTGGATGAGCACTGACTCATTTGCTACAGAATCTGAAGATATTTTGGACATTTAGATGGTTTTTGAGTCATTCTGGGCAACTGTTACATAAATATGAACCACTTTTGAGTCGTTTTGAAGAAAATCTTAAGTTATTTTGGACATCTGCTGTCATTTTAGATTATTTTTGAGACATTTTGAACCATTTTAAAGTTATTTAGAATCAATTTTAAGCTACTTTAGATATTTTTTGCAAATCATTTTGGACATCTTTCAAGACATTTTGGAAAAAATGTAATTATTTCAAGCATTTTTTGGTCATTTGGACCATTTTTTTAATCGTACTGGACAAATTTCAGACATTTGTTGTCATCTTAGACCATTTTTGAGTCATTTTGAGCATCTTTTATATAATTTAGGACAATTTGTGAGTTATCTTGGACCAATTTTAACTATTCTGGGCACTTTGAGGTAATTCTGGACATTGTACAGTAATTTTGGACAACTCTGAAGAAATTCTGAACAAGTTTTGAGTCAGTGTGAACAATATTAAAGTATCTAGGATCATTTTTAAGTAACTTTTTGGGCAATTTTGGGCACATTCTAAGTCATTTTGGAAAAATGTGAATTATTTCAAGCATTTTTTGGTTGTTTTGGTATTTTGGGAAAAAGAAATACGCAGCTCTACTAAATGTGACAGTAATGAAGCAGAACAACAGTGAACTTCTTCACTGAGCCTTTAAAGCCAGCATGGATGGATGTTTCTACAGGATTTAAAGGGTTAAACTCTGAGTCTACACATGACAGAAGCTGCTGTTTCCATATAAAGCCGTCTGGAATGCAGCAGGAATAGTGATGTTGTTGTTGTAAACACGCTGGTATGTTAATGATGAATGGAATCCAAACATTCGCTCACGACTGCAGCTAATCAGCGAGTGAAGCAACGATTCCAGGAAACGACGACGACTGACCTTAAAGTCCTCAGATACCGAAATAAAAACTGTCCTGGAGGAGTTTAGGAACCAGGATGAGAACGTAAAGAACCCTGAGATCTAAAAATAAAGGTTTGATTCAGGATTAAAGACAGTTTCCACCAAGGCTCTTTCACAATAAAAGCCTCAGACAAGAAGAAGGAAAGCCTCATTTACTGTGAAGTGTTGAGTTTGTCCAACTTTTAACTTGAAACTTAGACTTTTACTGAGTTATTTTAGTCCTATTATCCCTTTAAAACGTGTTTTCTGACAAAGTTCTCGAGTCATTTTGGATTAATGTTAAGTCATTCTGGACATTTATTTGATCATTTTGGACTGATTTGGAGACATTCTGGATCCATTTGAAATAATTTGTGAACAGGTTTGGAGCCATTTTGGACACGTTTTAAGATGATTTTTTACATGTTTTATGTTCTTTTAGACCCATTTTAAGTACTTTTGGACAGATTTTGAGTCTTTCTGGACCCATTTAAAGTAATTCTGGACAATTTTGGAGTCATTTTGTACATTTTTCAGACATTTTAGACAAATATTCAGTCACTAAACAAGTTTGAAGCCATTTTGGACAAATTTTAAGATGATTTTTTTACATGTTTTACATGGTTTTGGAAACTTTTTAAGTATATCTTTTGGTTTTATTTGGACAAATCTTGAGTCAATTTGGGCGCATGTAATAATTTTGGACAATTTTTTGTGATTTCTAATATTTTTGGAGTAATTCTGAACAAATTATAATTCATCTTTAACATTTTTTGGACTTTTGCTGGTCATTTTTGACACATTTTAAGTTGAATTAATATTTAATATATATAAAATTAAGTTTTCTTTAGGTTTTTTCCCTTTTTGGGACAAATCTTGAGCCAATTTGGGCATTTTTAGTAATTTTAGATATTTTAAATCCGTTTGAACAACTTTTTGAACAGTCGTTGTGGACGTTTATTTGGTCATTTCAGACAGACTTTAAGTATTTGTTGAAGTGATCTTGGACCTTCTGCCCTGCGTTAGTCCCTCCTACATGCTGCTCAGGTGCGCCTCACCTTCTCGGCGTCCTGCTCGAACAGTCGCAGCTGGAAACACTGGTCCAGCTTCAGCTTCCTGACGTGCCACATCTGGTGCAGATGTTGTCTGGTGGAGTGAAGCTTGTCCAGGAGACTGGCCACCTGGAGGCAGACAGACAGGATTTAATGAAACACAACTTCTGCTGTGGGTTTTAAACTGACACACGTCTGAGCTGCTGCCTGAAATACAGAGTTTGTCTTTTAAAGAGTCAAACTTATTCTTTTTGGTTCCTTTTTTCCTTTAGTGTTGTATTAAAGCTGCTTTTTGTGCACATAAAAAGTCTGCAGATTTGAGTTTTAAGTCATTTCAAACTAAATCTTAACTTCTTTAGGACATTTGTTGTCATTTTAAACAACATTTGAGTCTTATTTAGACAGAATTCTGGACAATGTTTGAGCCATTTGGGATAAATTTGAATCGTTGTAGGCAATTTGTGGTCAATCTGGGCCATTTTTAATAATTTCTGACAACGTTTTAAGTAATTTTGGGCAATTTGTTTATCATTCTGGACCATTCTGATTCATTCACAACAAGTTTTGAGTCATTTTTAACAAAACTTTAAGTCATTTTGGATGTTTGTTGTCATTTTAGACAATTTTTGTGTAATTTTGGACAAGTTTTGAGTCATTTTAAAGAAACTTTTATGTCATCTTGGACATTTGCCATTTTTAAATCATTCTGGACCATTTTAAAGTTATTTAAGATAGATGTTGGGCTACTTAAAACATTTTTTCAAGTAATTTTGGACAATTCTTAAGTTATTCCCAACAATATTTAAGTCATTTTAAGCATTTTTTGGTTATTTTGGGTGAATTCTGAGTCGTGCTGGAGACATTTTATGTCATTTTGGGCAATTTTTTAATCATTCTGAACTATTTTAAGTCATACTGGACATGTTTGGAGTCATTTTGAACTAAATCTTAAGTTATTTTGGACATTTGTTGTCATTTTAGATGATTTTTTATATAATTCTGGACAATTTTTGAGTAATTTTGGACTAATTTGAATTATTCTGGGCATTTTTAGGTCATTTGGGGCATTTTATTATCATTCTGGACCCATTTCGAACTAAATAATAAGTTATTTTGGATATTTGTTTCCATCTGGACCATTCTGAGTCATTCTGGACAATTTTTGAGACACTTTGGAAAAATCTTGAGTCATTAAAAGTGTTGAGTCAATTATGACACGTTCAAATCGTTTTTGGGGTTTCTAGAGTCATTGTTGAGTCTTTCTGGACAAGTTTTAAGTCTTTTTTAGGGATTTTTTGAGTAATTCTGGACATATTTTATGTCATTTTGAGTTTCTTTGGTCGTTCTGGGGGATTTTTGAGTCATTTTGAACAACTTCAAGTCATTTAGGACACACTTTAAGTCGTTTTGAACTTTCTTGTCATTTGTGTCACATTTTGAATCATTCCAGTCAAATTACTGACACTCTGCATGAGTTCCAAGTCATTTTAAACACTTTAAATACAAATTGTTAATAATTATGGACAACTTTTGAATCATTTTTGACTTGTTTCTTTCACACATTGGACATTTTTTGGTTATTTTGGACAAATCAGTGCCAGAGTTTGTACGAATCATAGAAACACATTTCTTCATTACCTGCAATTTAGTTTTATAGCTGCTTTTTTGTGCCTGTAACAAACTTACAAAGTCCACAATAAAAGGAATTAAACGACAGCATATTCTAGTATATCCAAAAATATCCTTATAAAGCTGTAAATTTTCAGAATCTGGGCTCCGTGTTTTTATTTGTCACAGTTTATTTTAAAGCAAAAATCCCTCAGAAACAGACGTAAACATGAAAGATGCATGTTGGTCTCATATGAAGCTTTAATTAATGTCTCTGCATTCTGTGTGTAAAGCTCATGTACACTGTGTTCTTCATGTGTTCTCTCCCTGCTTTCCCCGAGGAGCTAACGAGCTAACGAGCTGCTCTAATGAGGGACGCTAACGAGCTGCAGAGTCTCTCAGGTTCTAATGAAGCTGAATGAAGACTGAAAGTGTCAGATTGATCCTGATGATCAGTAAAAACTCACCTTTGGCACCAGACTCTGGAAGTCTGCAGATCCTGAGATGCAGTTCCTCCCTGAAAAGCCGTCGCTGGACCGGATGCACTGCAGCAGCCTCTGGCCTTCCCGGTCCAACTCCTCCACCGGAGCCTTCAGGACCTGAAAACACATTTAGTCATTTAAAGCTGCATTAAACAGTCTGAACAGCAGCTTATTCAACTTTTTATTCGGCTAAAGCTGGTCCAAAAAGACTTTAAATATGTCCAAATGACTCAAAATCTATCAAGAATGACTTAAAATTGTCCAAAACAACTTTAAATATGCCAAACATGGCAAGAAAATGATTTAAAGGGTGCTTAAGATCACAAGAAAATGTCTAAAATGAATTAAAACATGTATAAAATTGCCTAAAACTTGTCCAGAATGACTCACAAAATGCCTAAAATGATTTAAATTTTTCAAAATGACAGGAAAATGAGCAAAATGGCTTAAAATTTGTTCAAAATGAGATAAAAATTTTACTCAACAATTTCTACAAAAATGTAAATTTTGACTGACAATAATGTCTAAAGTTGCATAAAAGCCTGTCCAAAATTTCACAAAAGCTGTCAAACATGAATTTTAATTCATGTAAAATGACAGCAATATTGAAAATGAGGTAAATTAATTAAAACAATTATCCAAAATTATTCAAAGAATGTATTAAAATGTGTCAAAAATGACCCAAAACCTATCCAGAATGGCTCACACGGCGTCTAAATTGACCTAAATTTTTCAGAATGACAAGAAAAATGTCAAAAATGTCTTAAAACGTGTCTATAATGACAACAAAATGTTCAAAATTACTTAAAATCTGGTCAAACTAGTGAAATTATCCAAATCGCTGTCGAAAAGGGCTTAAAACTCATCCAAAATGACTCAAAAAGGGTCTAAAATGACTTAAAATTTGTTCAAAATGACAGAAATGGACATAATGAGTTGTTTTATTGAGTTGTTTCTCCATTTATTTATACATTTTGGAGTATTTTATCTGTTTTTTATGACTTATTTAAGAGTCCTTTGTGTTTCTTTCACCTTCTTCTTGAGCTGGGTGTGCTCCTCTATGAGTCGTCTGGATCCTTCAACGTCTGCAGGAAAATCCTTCTTGGACAGAAGCTCCTACAAAAAATATATAAAACACAGAGAACCTGTCAGAGCTTCAGTTTTTACTGTTTTAGAGTTTTAGTTTCAGAGCTTTTAGAACCTGCAGGTCCTCCAGTCTGGACAGCAGGTGGACGGCGTTGGACATGAACTCCTCCAGAGAAACCCTCAGGTCCATCCACTCCTCATGGTTGTAATCCAGAGAACCTTCAAAGTCGTCCGTCAGCTGAGACGGATCCACCAGTTTGGACAAACCCTCCACCGACACCATGCTGGTCTGAACAAACACAGACAGAAGACGCATTTTTAAAAGTTTAACTTGGAGAAAATGCAGTTATTGTTATTAAAAATGGTCCAAAAAGACTTTAAACATGTCTAAAATAACCAGGTGAGTTCAACCAGGTGAGTTCAACCAGGTGCTAAAAGGACTTGTCACTGTGTTCATTTGAAGTCCACCGACCTCGAAGGAGAACTTTGCGCTGCCGAAGTTGGTTTTCTGTTTCTGCCAGAAGTTGTCGGGTTTGATGATCAGAGCGACGCAGATGTCGGCCGGGAAGAACTCCTGGAGCGTCTTCAGCAGAGGTTTGATCAGATCCCACTTAGAGCCTCGCATGTCGATGATGACGGTGAAGCCTCGTTTACACACATCCTCGCTGCAACGCAAACACACCCAGAACCACGTTAGTACAACACAACCAGAACCACGTTAGCAGGACACAACCAGAGCCACGTTAGTAGACCAGAACCAGAACCACGTTAGTAGACCAGAACCACATTAGCAGGACACAACCAGAACCACGTTAGTAGAACACAACCAGAACCACGTTAGTACAACACAACCAGAGCCACGTTAGTACAACACAACCAGAACCACGTTAGCAGGACACAACCAGAACCACGTTAGTAGAACACACCCAGAACCACGTTAGCAGGACACAACCAGAACCACGTTAGTAGACCAGAACCAGAACCACGTTAGTACAACACAACCAGAGCCACGTTAGTAGGACACAACCAGAACCACGTTAGTACAACACAACCAGAGCCACGTCAGTAGGACACAACCAGAACCACGTTAGTACAACACAACCAGAACCACGTTAGCAGGACACAACCAGAACCACGTTAGTAGACCAGAACCAGAACCACGTTAGTACAACACAACCAGAGCCACGTTAGTAGGACACAACCAGAACCACGTTAGCAGGACACAACCAGAACCACGTTAGTAGGACACAACCAGAACCACGTTAGGAGACCAGAACCACAACCATGTTAGTAGACTAGAACCAGAACCAGAACCATGTCACTGGAACACAAGCACAACCGGTTAGTAGAACACAGCCAGAACTAGAACCAGAACCAGAACCAGTTAGTAGAACACAGCCAGAACTAGAACCAGAACCAGTTAGTGGAACACAACCATGTTAGTAGACCAGAACCAGCATCAACTGAAGTCTATTATTACAGATTGTTGTTCAAAACATCTTGCAACTGGTCTAAAATGTCAAGAAAATGTGTAAAATGATTCATAATACATACAAAATGAGTCAAAACTTCTCAAAAATGACCTAAAATTTGTTCAAAAATATTCAAATATCATTCAAATTTGTTCAACAATGTTCAAAATATTGTGAAAATTCATCTAAATTGACAAAAACATCCAACATTGCCAAAAATCCTTCCTAAAAATATGTTAAATATGTCAAAAACTACTTGAAACTTGTTAAGCATAAAAGTGTCGTCACTGGAATAGAACCAGAACCATGTTAGCACTGAAGCTTATAATTGCAGATTGTTGTTCAAAACGGCTTGTAATTGGTATAAAATGTCAAGAAAATGTCTAAAATGATTCATAATAAATATAAAATGAGTCAAAGCTTGTCAAGAATGGCATGTGGTTCAGAAAATATCACTAGCTGACTTCTGAATATCATTTTTTGTTGACTTTTCATGATAGCTTCAGTGTATTTTTTTTATTTTTCAAGTCACTCTTAATCAGAGATTATTGGATCTATTTGTTCAGTATTTCAGATTCTGAATCAGTGACATGATGAGAAATAACAAAGAACATTTCAGGTTTTTATCTTTAATAGTTCCTCAGATATTGTCGTTCAAACAGACTTCAGTGTGAGTTGATGCTCTTCAGTCTCCGTGTTGCGTTCGAGGACTCCGTTCAGCTGCCGTTTACTGAAACACTGCAGCTTTCAGACTGATGCTGAGAACAAAGCAGTGCCTGATCCACAGAGTTCAGACACACCGAGGCGCTTAGAAGATTCTCAGGACCCAGATTCACCAGAAACACCAGCAAAGACTCAGATCTGAACAGGAAGTAACTGACTTTAACCAGCAAAGACTCAGATCTGAACAGGAAGTAACTGACTTTAACCAGCAAAGACTCAGATCTGAACAGGAAGTGACTGATTCTAACCAGTAAAGACTCAGATCTGAACAGGAAGTAACTGACTTTAACCAGTAAAGACTCAGATCTGAACAGGAAATGACTGATTTTAACCAGAAAAGACTCAGAGCTGAACAGGAAGTAACTGATCAACACCAGCAAAGACTCAGATCTAAACAGGAAGTGACTGATTTTAACCAGTAAAGACTCAGATCTGATCTTATCACTAGGTAATGTGTACAGGTGAGGTTACCTGGGCACCGTGGACAGGTAGGTGACCAGCCTCCTCAGGTCTTCCTGTTTTATTCGGTCGTGGTTACTCCTGGCAGGAAATGTCAGGATCGGTCCTCCTCTCTTGTCTCGACCACCTGACAGGAAACAGGAAATACAAAGTCAGTGATGTGTTTATTTCATTTTGGTTTGATTTGAATCTCTGTGGTCATTTTTCATAGGATATTTGGACATTTTGTGTGTCATTTTGGTTGTTTTGGTCATTTTTAATTATAGTCATTTTGTGCCTCATTTCCAGGCATTTTGAGTCTTTTTGTGGTCATTTTGTGTGTCTCATTTTGTTCGTTTTGCATCTCCTTGGTCATTTATCCGATCATTTTGTGCATTTTGTGTGTCATTTTGGACATTTTGTTCCTCATTTTGGTAGTTTTGGTCATTTTTCAACTAATGTCAGCCACTTTGAGTTTCATTTTTGGACATATTGTGTTTCTTTGTGGTCATTTTGTGTCTCATTTTGGTTGTTTTGCATCTCTGTGGTAATTTTTCATCTAATTTTGGTCATTTTGTGCCTCATTTCCAGGCATTTTTAGTCTCTTTGTGGAAATTTTGCGTCTCATTGTGATTGCTTTACATCTCCACGGTCATTTTTCACCTGATTTTGGTCATTTTGTGTCTCATTTTGGAACAGTTTACATGTCTTTTGGGTAATTTTGTGTCAAACTGCACTTTGGGCATTTTGCATCTCGTTTTTGACAGTTTGTGTCTCATTCTGGTTTCTTGGGTCATTTTTTTGTACCCCAAATGCCCAATGTGATGAACTGAGACAGAAAATGATGACAAAGGGACGCAAAATGACCAAAACGAGACACAAAATGACCACAAAGAGATAAAATCACACTAAGATGGCAAATGCAGCAAAACCACAAGTTTATAAGTTGTTTATTCAGAAATATGAAGTTCTGAGAAAAGTTTCAAGTTGAAATGAGGTTCTTGACCAACTGAACTCTTTTCACAAGAGACTAAAACTTGACAACAAACGAAAGAATCTATTTCTGTGTAAACAACAGGAAACACTGAGATGAAGAAATGACACTGGGTCAGAAAAAACATCACATTAAGAAGAAGAATATCCAGTAAGATCCAGTAAAAACTTGAACTTTGTTTTAGTTCAGTGTTGGTTTGGAGGAGGAAGGTTTATAATATGTTCTCTAAACGTTTTCCAGGTATCATGTTGGTTTATTGTGAATTTCCATCAAACTGATGATTAAAACTCACTGATTTAATGTGACTGTTGCTCATTCTGTTAACTTTTTTCATTTCAGTTGAAAAATCCTTGAAATGAACCTTGTCCTCAGTTAAAACTTCCAGTTTTCTCCCTGAAGCTTTAAATTGAGCTGGAACAGGCCGTAGTTATATTTAGAACGTTATAATAACGTTTCTCTGAGTCAGAATGAGATCCTCACACCTCTCAAAGATCAACGTTCTCTCTGATGCAGACTGAATCCTGGAGACACGACGTCTGAAAAGTTCATCAGCAGGACGGAGAAGCTTCTCACCAGGAACTAAAGTTCAGGAATATTTTCTCTCTGAACAAACACAGTTTAACCTCAGAGAACCTCAGGAGGACGTTAAAGTCTTCTATGGTTTCATCTTTCTGCTTCACTGAGCTGCTCATCAGGACCAAACTCTGAGCTAAACCTGAAGCTGCGCTCAGTGAATCATTGTAAAACCTGATCAGACAGAAAAGACCTGATGGAATCTGAACAGCACAGTCTGTTGTGTTTTTTAAAGGTTTTTTTAATCTGCCTAGGGACAGCAGATGCAAATTAGCATTGTTGCTGTAATCCGGCATATTTACATCTATTTCTGCCTAAATAGAAGTTCATTAATGTGTACTGTTCATAAATACATGAATAATTTGACATCTTGTGGTCATTTTATGTCTCATTCTGGACATTTTGCATCTCTTTGTGGTCATTTTGTGTCTCATCTTGGACATTTACTGCTTAGTCGTGGTTTGTTTTACATCTCTGTGAACATTTATCATCCAACCGTGGTCAGTTTGCGTCTTTACGTCTCACTGTGATCATATTGGGTCTTGTTTTGGATATTTGGCAACTCCTTGGTCATATATTTTTGGGTAACTGTGTCTCATTTTGGCCATTTTGCCTCTAATTTTGCTTGTTTTACATGCTAGTGGTCTTTTTTAATCTCACTTTGGGTACTTTTGGGCCTCACTTTCAGGTATTTTGCATCTATTTGTGGTCAATTTGCATCTACTTTTGTGTTTAATTTGGTAGTTTTTGCATCTCTGTTGTCTTTTTGCATTTCATTTTGGTCATGTTGTGTCTCCTCGTGCTCATTTTCATCTAATTTTGGACATTTTGAGTCTTGTTTTGGGCATTTGGCATCTTTCAGTGATCATTTAGTGTAACTTAGTTCTCATTTTGTGTCTTAATTTGTCTCACTCTGGACATTTTGTGTCCCTTTGTGGTCATTTTGCATCTCACTTTGGACATTTTGTGGCTTTTTTGGAGGTTTGGCAACTCCTTGGTCATTTTTTGTCTATTTTTGGGTAATTTGTGTGTCATTTCTGGGTATTTTGCATGTCTTTAGTGTTAGTTTGTATATATCTTTGTTCAGTTTGGGCTTTTCAAGTCTCACTCTGAGCATTTTGTGTCTCGTTGTCATTTTTTGTGTCTCATTTTGGTTTTGGTCATTTTCCATCTAAGTTTTCTCATCTTTTGTCTCTTGTGTTAGATGTTTAGCCTCCCCTTGGTCAGTTTTCATATAATTTTGGGCGTTTTGTGTCTAAATTTGGGGCATTTTGCATGTCATTGTGGCCATTTTGTGTCTGTTTGTATGTTTTAGTCATTAGTCTTCTAATTTTGGTCATTTTTTGTCTTGTTTTAGTCACTTTGCATGTCCTTGGTCATTTTTCATATAATTTAAAGCATTTTGTGTTTCATTCATGGGTATTTTGCATGTCTTTTTTATTTGGTATCTAATTTTGGCCATTTTATGTTTCACTCTGGGCATTTTGCTGTCTTCATGGTTATTCATGTCTCATTTTGGATATTTGTTGTCTTGTTTTGGGCATTTAGCCTCTCCTTGATCATTTTACATATAATTTAAGGTGTTTTGTGTTTCATTCTTGGGTATTTTTCATGTCTTTTGGTTTATCTGATGTCATTTTATGTTTTACTCTGGGAATTTTGCATCTTTTTGTGGTCATTTTTTATCTTATTTTGGTCATTTTGCTTCTCACTTTGGGCATTTTGTGTATAATTGTGGGCATTTTGCATCTTGTTGTGGTCATTTTGTGTCTTTTGTTGTCATTTTGTGTCTAATTCGGGCCTTTTTGTGTCTGATTTTGTCCATTTTGTGTATTTATTTTGCACTGTGGACGTCTGGAAACCCACCTGACACGAAGGCGACTTTCTCCTTCAGCACAGGAAGAACATCAGACGCCTTGATGCCTTCGGTCCTGAAGGATCCTGCAGAGAGAGAGAAAGTTTCAGCTGTAATCTCATTATCAGATCAACATTCCTGAAGCTCCGTCGCAGCGTTTCACACCTGCAGCGGTTCTCTGAAGCTCGCCTGTTCTCAGCGAGAGGAAAACGAATTCCTCTGAAATCTTCGTGTTTCTCGCTTCATCTGCTCGTCCGTCTGTCACGTTACGAAACCTCTCGCTCGGCCTCCTCCTCTCAGCAGAAAACAGGTCTGAGCGTCCACTTCCTGCTGAGAGGTGTGTGTCCGAGCACACACAGATCACACAGCGACAACACCGAGTCAGCAGAATGTCAGGGAGAGAGTCGGCCGAGAGACACCGGAGACGAACGGATCTAAAACCAACACCAGCGTTCAGTAGGAGGCCGCTAATGTCTGCTCTGGTTTCTGACACAAACATGATGCTGGAGAAAATAAAACCTCCTCTTATACTAAAACGGTTTCTCATTTTGGATCATTTCAGTCTCTCTGGGGTCTTTCTCGTCTCATTTTGGTCATTTTTTGTCATTTTGATGTGACTTTGCATCATATTTTGGGTATTTTGCCTCGTATTTTATGTCCTATAGTTTAGACATTTGGCATCTTTCTGTGGTTATTTAATTAAATAAAACATATTTTTTTAAATATATTTGAAATAGTAAAAATAAATAAATAAATGTATGAAAATAACAAAAAAAGTACATGAATTAACAACTAAAACTAATTAAATGCGAAACTAAAAATAAATAGTAAAAAAAAACATTTAATTGCACTCGTGCTGCTTTTGTCATCATTGTTTGTTTTTTGTAAATGTATTTTATTAACGTAATCTTTTTTTTTAATTATTTGGTTTCTGTTCAGCACATTGTAGCTTTGTTAAGAAAGGTGATATGGGAATAAATTTTATCAGCATTATTATTATTATTATTTTTATTATTATTATTATTATTATTATTATTATTATAAATAATAATAAAATTGTACAGAAAAAAACAAGCAAATACATAAAAAAATTGTGAGTAAATAAATGAAAATTACTATATAAAATAAATGGAATATGAATGCATAAAAAAAACAGACAAACAAAACCCCCCAGAACTAATAAAATATTTAAAAAGACAAAATAAAAAACATAAAAAAAGGTAATGAAAATTAATACATAAATAAAAATTAAAATAAAACAATGAAACTGTTGATACATTAAAAAAATAAATAAAAATGCAAATAGGAAAAAAAACATAATAAAATTTGAGTAAGTAAAGAAACAATAACAAAATAAATTCAACGGAATAAAAATATATCAAAATATAAAAACATATACATAAATAAATACCTAAATAAATTAAAATAAAATATATTTTTAAAAATCTATACAAATGAATAGATGAATAAAAATGAAATTGATAAATAAAATAAATAAAATAAAATAAAAATTCTGAGAATAAATAAAAACAATAATAATAAATAAAGTGTAAATACATACATTAAAATGTAAAACTATTTAGTAAAAATAAATAAGCACAAGAATGAAAGAACCAACAAACAAATTAAAAGCAACAAAAAAAGTAACCTATGACTAAATGAAATTATGCTGAATAAACGCGCAAAAAAAATGTAATAACATCAAATTAAGTGAGTAGATCTTAAACAGTGGAAGTTGTTTTATTTAGTTCGAGGAACAGTTTCATAATTTTCCACCATTATGTAGACACATATATGTCTGTATTCGTATTTCTATATAATAAAATGTAAAATAATTAGCACAGCAGTGAGTTCATCCTGCAGGAACTGAAGCAGGTTTTAGTGCAGATGGAGGATGAAGCAGTAAAAAGTCATCTGTCCTGAGGAGGAAACAGCTTCTGACGTTTCTACACACTTCCTCTCTGAACAAACACACTTCAGTTTTCTCTTGGAAACTGATTCACATCCAGCGTTTGACAGAAAAGTGTCGCTGACTCAGGTTTAAAACCACAGAAACCTCTGAAGAAGCCGTTTTCCAGCAGCTGCTAACGAGCTGAGTGATGAGTTTAAATTAAAACCGAGAGAAGTTTTACACCAAATTAAAAACAGCTGCTCACACAAAGTATTTCTAACCAGAGATCAGCTGCTGCTAAACATTTACACCCTCTGACTGCAGGTGTTGCTGCTAGCTAGCTCAAACCACTGATGCTAATGTTAGCGTCCTGATAAAAGAGGTGTTTAGGACGTCTGTTGTAGCAATGCTCCACACACAAAGCTCACAAAGGCTAACATTAGCGTGTTGAAGTTAACACGGTAGCTAACGTTATCTTACTTAGGCTAACATAGCAGCCAATGTCATCTTGAATAGGCTAACTAAAAGCCTAACATTTTCTTACTGAGACGAAGGTTCAGTGATGTAGGCTAACATAGAGGCTAATATTACCTTGCTTAGGCTAACACAGCAGCTAATGTCACCTTGATTAGGCTAACTAAATGGCTAACATTATCATATTGAGACTAACATTCAGTGGTTTAGGCTAACATAGAGGCTAATATTACCTTAATTAGCCTAACATAGCAGCTAATGTCACCTTGAAGAGGCTAACTAATGACTAACTTTATCTTGTTTAGGCTAACATAGCAGCTAATGTCACCTTGATTAGGCTAACTAATGACTAACTTTATCTTGTTCAGGCTAACATAGCAGCTAATGTCACCTGGATTAGGCTAACTAAACAGCTAACATTATCTTATTGAGACTCAGTTTCCGGTTTAGGCTAAGGTACAGGCTAACATTATCTTGTTAATTACCTTGTCAAGACTTATGTTCACTTGTGTAGGATAATGTAGCAGCTAACATTTTATGTAGGCCAACACAGCAGCTAACATTATGTTGTTTAGGCAAAAGTTAGCTTGCTTAGGTTAGTACAACAGCTAACTAAATTTTGTATAAGCATTAGCTTGTTAAGGCTAACACGGCAGCTAAAATTATCTTGTTTATGCTATCATTAGCTTTTTTTATGTCAACTTTACCCTGTTTAAACTTACATTCATCTGTTAAGGCTAATGTAGCAAAGTTGCAAAAATTATCTTGTTTAGACTAATGTTTACTTGTTTAGGCTAACATAGCAATTAATATATATTTAAGCCAGCATAGTGGCTAACACTACCTTATTAAAACTAGCATTCACTCATTTAGGCTAATGTAGAATCGGACATTATCTTGTTTAGACTCTCATAGAAGCTAAATTATTGTTGTTGCTTGGGCTAACTTTAGGTTATAAAGCTAACAAAGTATCGTGTTTAGGCTAATATCCATTTGCTAACTTAGCGGTAACATGTGACTAACATACCAGCTACAATATGTTTCCTTAGGCTAATAAAGTGGCTAAAATTACCTTGCTAAAACTAATGTTTACCTGTCCAGGCTAACAGAGAAGCTAACATGATGCTGTTTAGGCTAACTTTACACATTAGTGTAAAGTTTTGTCATACTAAAAACATTTAACCTAAAAGATGGAAGAGTCTGACATTCTGGGCATCTTTTTTTATAGCAAATACAAACACAATTTTAGATTTTTACAGTCCAACCTAAACACTTTCACACTGAATCAGTCTGCAGATAAGAAGCCTGGGTTGCTGATGGTCAATACAGATCTCATAAAACACTTGCAACAGGTCACTTTTAACTGCTAGCTTCCTAATCATACAATCAAATCCTATTTATTCAGCTTGTGTTTGGGCCCTCCAGCTGTGCAGAACAGCGGTTTAAACAGCAGGAGAACCGTTCTGCCGTTAGAAAACCTGCTGATGCATGCAGCTGCTGTTGATATGAACTCATCACTTCCTCAGTATGCTTTCTAATGTTCTGGAGTAAAATCTGCAGAGTGGTTTTATTGTGCAACAGGAAGTGTTGTAGCAGGGTCAGCGAAGGATACGGATCAAAAACAAGGTGCAGATTTAACAGCAGTCAGTAATTTATGAGGCATTTTTCTGCCTCCTGGCACCAGAATAAATGAAATCAACATATATCCTGATGGACGCGACTCAAACAGGAGGATTAAAGGACAGAAACGTCACCTGTGTGGGCTGCTTTCATCTGTTCTTTCTGCTGGCGTCTCGCTCACATTTCATTAGCATAATGTTAAACAACAGCGCGGCCACATCAGCGTCCAAATAGATTTCCCAGCGCTGAATAAAGTCTTGAATTAGCTGTCAGACGTGTGCTTTCTGTCTGCTCTCACACACCTTTGATCCAACATGTGTTTCCTCCATCACAGATGCAGCAGCAGCTCTGATTACTGCAGCATATGGATGTTTAACACGCCAAACGCAAACACAGCCGCAGGCCAACACCACCTTCTGCACGTGTGCAGGACTGACATCATCCAGGAAGCACCAATGGGAGAAAATATTATATTATTAGCATCTTATTTGTGGTTTTTTTCCACACACCAGTGAGATTTAATCAATTTAAATCAGTTATCAGTTAGCTGAAACAGTAGCACTAAAGCTAGCTGTAGTAACGCTCCACACATAGCGCTCACAGAGGCTAACATTAGCTTATTTTAGTTAATACTGAGGATAACGCTAGAATATTTAGGCTAACATAGCAGCTAATGTCACCTTGATTAGGCTAACTGAATTGGCAACCTCTTATTTTAGACTAAGGTAGGGGCTAACTTTATCCTGTTTAGGCTATCACAGCGGCTAATGTCACTTGAATAGGCTAACTTCATTGGCAACATCTTATTTGGACTAAGGTTCACTGCTTTTGACTAAGGTAGAGGCTAGCTTGATCCTGTTTAGGCTAACACAGCAGCTAATGTCACTTTGAATAGGCTAACTGAATTGGTAACATCTTATTTAGATGAACATTCAGTGGTGTCGACTAAGGTAGAGGCTAACGTTGTTAGGCTAACGCAGCAGGTAATGTCACTTTGATTAGGCTAATTTCATAGCTAACATCTCATTGATTCTAGGGTTCAGTGATTTAGGTTAAGGTAGCTTTATCTTGTTTTGGCTAACACAGCAGCCAATGTCACCTTTAATAGGCTAACTTAATTGGTAACATCTCATTTTAGGGTAAGGTAGAGGCTAACTTTATCTTGTTTAGGCTAACATAGCAGCTAATGTCCCCTTCAATAGGCCAACTTAATTGGCAACCTCTTATTTTAGACTAAGGTAGGGGCTAACTTTATCCTGTTTTGGCTAACATAGCAGCTAATACACAGCTTGCTGTAAATAAAAAACAACTGTTCAGCTAAAATGAGAGAAAAACAGAAGGAAACACCAAGAGAACCAGAGATAAAGGTGAAAACAGCACATCTTTGGCTAATAAAGACTAAAAATGAAATATTGGCTTTTAAAGTGTTGGAAACTGATCAAAGTCCTGCAAGGAGGAGCCAGAAATTTTTACTTTGTTACTGCAGATTTATTTTACACATTTTTAGAGGCGTCATTGTGTTGATTACGATGGATTTGTGAAGAGAAAACTGTAGAAACAGGCTTTAAAATGAAGTTTTATTTGTTCAAAGGGGTGAAAACAAGAACATTAAGCTTCTTTCTGATAGAGATTTTTATTGATTTACTTGTTTTTTCTGCATCGCGAGGCCTGTTTAAGTCGTAGTAAACATTAATATGGTGTCTTCTCCTGGTAATTTGAAGAAGTTTTCTACTTTTTCACAGTTAAAGTGTTTATTTATCTGCACCTGCCAGTGTTCCATCACCATAAGAGCTTAATAATACGTGAAATCCACAACAGGAGAGACCCGGTGTTCTCTGCAATTAGCTGGAAATGTATGTGCATACATCAGCAATCACACAAAATCAGGTGGAAAATGTTGAATATGGCCAAAAAGCCAATGATATGCATCCATAATCAATTCAGTTTGTGATATCAGACTCTAATTTAAACTTTTCTCCGAGTTTCTGTGGCAAAACACATAAATTAGTGTCTGATAACTGATTAAAGTCCCACAGGAAGCAGCAAAAATGACTAAACTGACAAAACGTAAAGCAGAAAATGAGCTAAAGGAGCAGAATTTTGATCAAAATCCTACAAGAAGCCACATCTGAACACCATATTCTGTCCTTTTCTGCCACTGATTCCCAGATAAAAGCTTCTAAACCAGGGTGTCCAACATGTGGCCTGCGGGCCAAAACCGGTCCTCCAGAGGGTTCAATCCGGCCCTCAAAGTGTAAAAATTCCAGAGAAGACATTAACTACAGATTGTAAATCAGTAAAACTATAAATTTAAAATCATTTCTAGACCACGACAAGTTGTTTGGATCAGAAAGTAAAATACTAGATTGTTCATTGTTTTTTTGTCATTTTCTGTCTAATTTTTGTAACATTTTGTCTTGTTTTTGTTCTTTTTTTGTCTTGTCTGACTTTTGTTGCTTGTCTCATGTTTTTGTCATTTTGTGTTTCCTTTTTGTCTCACTTGAGTTGTCTGTTTTTTTGTTGTTTTGTTTCTCGCTTTTGTCCTTTTTTGTCCAATTTTTTGTCATTTTGTGTCATTTTTGCAAAATTCTGTCTTTTTTGTTTTTTATCCTTTTTGTCGTTTTGATCATTAATCATTGTTCGTTTGTTGTTTTGTGTCTCATTTTTGTAATAATGTTGATGAAATTAAATGTATTTTTCTTCAGAAATTTCAGGTTGTTCATAATGTTTTGTAAAAAGATAATTCCTTAAATGAGAACATTTTCAAAACGTACATTTTTGCACTAAAACAAAGGAACCATTAGGAGTTGTGGTTATTTCTAGGTTATTATGCTGTGATTTTACTGTGGAACCTGAACTAGAATGAGTTTGACACCCTTGATCTAAACCCTCTTGTTAGCTTGTAAATGAGGCTAACGGAGGAAGTTTTAGGGCCGGTCGGTCATTCAAGGCTGTTTTAGTTCATTCACTGAGTTTTTATGTTAACAAGCTGCTGCAGAGACACAAACAGTCGACTATTTCCTTCAGTTTCTCTGCATCCTCCATCGTTTTTCTGATTATATATTCTGATAGCTGCGAAACTAAATCAGATGTGTGCAGAATATTACTCTCAAACAGCAAAAATCTAAAATAACGATGCTTTCTGTATTCAAATACAGTGAAAATATTGTAATTTTACAGTCATTATTTACAGTTTCGGCCTGTTTTTTAGGGTGAACATGTAAAAAATTCAGATTTTTGATGTGGCACCTGCAAGCTTTGGGGTTGTGAGGATTTAAGAAGCATGTAGATAATGTAAATAAATGATAAACTACAGATAAAAACAGTAAAAGAGGACACATGGAAGTGTTTCTCCCCAAAGATCTGCTGAAGAAACCCAACATCAGCGACGTAAAGCAGAAAAACACGAATGATTTCTGCACCCTGAGTCACATAGCAGTGATTTACAGCCTTATAGTGCATCAAACACACACATTTAGACACACACACACCCACACACCTAGACACACACACACACACCTAGACACACACACACACACACACACTAGACACACACACACACACCTAGACACACACACACATCTACACACGCACACACACTCTCTCTGTTGGGAATAAAGCAGCCGCTGGATGCTTTTGTTCTCCGGAGGCTCCGTCATCTATCCGTGGATAAACACCACATCCCATGTTCCCGTTCATGTGTTAGACCTGGTTGCTATGGTTACCGCGGAGCCTCCAGACAGCTTGTGATGTGTTGCACATATGATGTCGGCAGGTAGCGTGTGGAAGACGGAGGAACACGTGGATTTAAAGATGACATCACTGCAGCGGTTTAATGTTTTAATTTACATCTTTTTCTCGTGAAAAACTGCAGCAGGAAAACGTCACGGTTCACTGAGCTGCACAGAAACATGCACTGAAAAAAATTAAATAAATTAAAAAATCCTGTCAAAAAGAACAGGGAAAATCTGCTCTCAAGGGTGCAAAAATATACCCATAAAAAAGAACAATTTAAAAACTGTTTAAAAAAAAAAAAGGCTAATGATAAATAAATATTTAAAAATAATAGTTTTTTTTAAAAATAAATATTCCTGTCAAATTATAGCTTTAAAAAAGAATAATTTAAAAACTGAAAACAGAAGGTAAAAATCAATAAATAATCAAAAGAGAATAATAATAAACAACAATAATATTAATAATCCTGTCAAAAAGAACCTTAAAAATCTGCTGTCAAAGGTGCCAAAAAATACTTTTTAAAAAAGAATACTTTAAAAACTTTAAAAAAAGAGCTAATAATAAATAAATACTTCAAAATAATAGTTTTTTAAAAATAAATAAATATTCCTGTCAAATAATAACTTTAAAAAAGAATCATTTAAAAACTGTAAAAAAGAAGCTAATAATCAATAAACAAAAATAAGAACAAACAACAACAACAACAATAATAATAATCATAATATTAATAATAATAATAATAATAATAATCCCATCAAAAAGAAGTTTAAAAATCTGCTATCAAGGGTGCCAAAAAATACCTTTAAAAAAGATTCTTTTAAAAACCTCCAAAAAAGCTAATAATAATCAATAACAACAACAACAACAACAACAACAATAATAATAATAATAATAATAATAATAATAATAATAATAACAATCTTGTTATATTTTTCTTTCAATTAACAGCAAATATCAATAAAATTATGGCATTTTTCTACATTCAAACATTCCTTAAAAAACAAATTATCATTTTAAAAATGATGATTTTTGATGTGGACAGTTAACATAATTTTATTTCATTTTTTTCTGTGATTTTACTGGATATTATCTGTAATTTTAAAAATGGAAAATCTGAAATGTAGTAGTTTAAAAAATATATTCATTTTGTAGTCTTTAACATATATGATTATTTTTTAAAAGTCAAATATCTGTGAAATAAATAAGTTTTTGGCTGATTTTACTACAGTGAAAATAGTGTAATTCTGCAGTTATAGAATGAATTGATCCTCCTGTTGTCTTCATTTATGGGCAACAAAAAATATTGTTTCCTTGTCTGAAAAAAATAAAATTCAGCAAAAAAATTCCCCAAATTTCTAAAAAATTTGCAAAACCTTCAGCAAGAAAATTTTAATAATTCCTTAAACGTTTCCCTTAAAAGTTTTATTTTAAAAAAAATAAATAAAAAATCCCCCAAATTTGAAGTTTCACTGTGAAAATGTTTTTTTTTCTCCACATTTTCAAACTTTAAAACGGGTCAATTTGACCCACAGGACGACACGAGGCTTAATATTTATAAAAATACTGATTTTTGATGTGGATTATATTTATAGTTTTGGCCTGTTTTTAGGGTTAACATTCAAATTAAGAGTTTTCTGTGATTTTACTAGTTTTTTTTAAATTATTCTAGATTTTTTCCTTTCAAATAATGTCAAATATCTGTGAAATTATGGTATGTTTTGCTTATTTAAGACAGTATAAATGTAATTCAACAAAATGGGTGGAGGAAAAGTTTTTAAAAAAAAGTCTATTTTTTAGAGTGTGTTTGGATGTTGGAGGTGGACGTGCAGCATCAGCATCCAGAGCTGAATCCCTGAATCACAGCAGCGTCACTCATCCTTTAGCTTCTGTTCACGTAGCGACACCGAGCGCCGAGGTTTCCAGCAGACAGTGAAGGTGACACGGAGGCAGCTCAGACCAATAAATCAGAACCAATATGAGCAGCTGCAGCCAGAAAAGGAGTGTGTGTGTGTGTGTGTGTGTGTGTGTGTGTGTGTGTGTGTGTGTGTGTGTGTGTGTGTGTGTGTGTGTGTGTGTGTGTGTGTGTGTGTGTGTGTGTGTGTATGTATGCGTGCATGTGTGTGCATGCGTGCATGCGTGTGTGTGTTAAAGGCCACAGCATGTGTCACATTCACCAGGTCATGTGTGCCACTCTCCGCCCGGCAACAGGTGAGGCTGTCTGCGCCCTAGCAACAGCTGCCCCCCTCCCCGACAACTGGCTGACGTCTGTTGCCACGGAGATCTATCATATCTGACTCCCACACGACTCTAAGCGATACTGATTGAAGACTAAACTCCCAGAGGCCTCGGCGGCGCGGCCGGTCAGTGGCGTGGGATCAAAGCGGTGTTTGTCCCGTTAGCATGTGCGCTAACGGTGAGGCTCAGGTTGCGTCAGCTGTTTGGGTCGTTCCCTGCATTCGGTCCTAATTGAGCTCTCAGCGTTGAATTTCCAAACAGGAAATGTCTGAGCGAATAAAGCCGCTGGCGATGAGTAAAATGGTAACGAGACACGTGGAAACTGTCAGAAACGACGACGTTAACAGCATTTACAGCTGTTGTCAACATGAATGCCTGAAGTCTAATTTCCAGGACATGGTAGGGCTGTTAGCGGCTATGTTAGCATAAATTACATAACATTAGCTGCTGCTATGTTAGCCATCACCACAGTCATCTAAACAAGATAATATTAGGTTCAGCTTCATTTTAAACAAGATGGTGCTAGCTGCTACATTAGCCCAAACAAAATAATATTAGCCACTGTGCTAATAGTTTCTGCTAATAGTTAGCCCAAACAACATCATGTTCGCCACTATGTTAGCCTAAACGACAAAACACTAGCTGCTATGTTAGCCATCACCACATTCATCTAAACAAGATCAAATTAGCCACTGCTTCCTTTTAAACAAGATGGTGCTAGCTGCTACATTAGCCCAAACAAAATAATATTAGGCACTGTGCTAATAGTTTCTGCTAATAGTTAGCCTAAACAACATCATGTTCACCACCATGCTGGCCTAAACATGGTCATTTTAGCTGCAACGTTACCCTAAACAAGCTAATGGTACCACAGTGTTAGCTTGAACAAATCTTCGCGATGAAGATAAGGTTAGCACCTATATTAGCCTAAACTGCATAACCTTAGTTACTATGGTAGCCCAAGTAAGACAACAATCACTACATTCACGTAAACAAGATAATAATGGCCTCTGCATCGGATTAAACAAGATAGTGCTAGAAGCTACATTAGCCCTAACAAAATTATGTTAGCCACTGTGCTAAAAGCGGTAGGGCTAACTTTTCTGTGTTAGCTAAAATGTTTTTACCCATAACGTTCGCAGAAACAACATCATGTTCACCACTATGTTGGCCTAAACAAGATCATTTTAGTTGCAACTTTAGCCTAAACAAGCTAATGTTATAACAGTGCTAGCTTGAACAAGCATTCGCTGCTAAGATGATGTTAGCGGCTATGTTAGCCTATACTACATAACATTAGCTGCTATGTTGGCCTAAACAAGATGACATTAGTCACTACATTCAGTTAAACAAGCAAATATTAGCCTCTGCTTCAGAATAAACAAGATGGTGCTAGCTGCTACATTAGTCCAAACAAAATAATATTCGCCACTTTGCTAATAAGGTAGTCCCAAGTTCTGTGTTAGCTTTAACATGTTGTTACCCATATTGTTAGCTAAACAGCATCATGTTCACCACTATGTTGACCTAAACAAGATAATTTTAGCTGCAACTTCAGCCTAAACAAGCTAATGCTGCCACAGTGTTAGCTTGAACAAGTCTTTGCTACTAAGATAATGTTAGCAGCTACGTAAGATAACATTAGTCACTACCAGCTAATGTTATCTGAATTAGTCTAACTTAACAGTAAACATTATCTTGTCTAAGTGGATGAGGTTAGTTTGTTTACAATGACATAGCAGCTAGAATTATTTTGTTGAGACTAACGTAGCCGCTAGTATTGTGTTGTTTTGGCTATCATAAAGGTGACATGAACATGTTTAGGCTAACAGAGGCTGAAAGAAGAGAGGAGAAAGATGCCTGCAATGATCAGCTGATGACAGACTTCTACCTGAAGACTACATTAATGCTAACAATTAATCGATTATTGACTAAATTGTTTAAAATTTGCATCGCTACTGAGAATCAGCCGTGAAATAAACACAGTGACCCAGAAAATGAAGGAGAAGCTTCAAGGATGTTGCAAAAGGGTCGTATTCTAACCCACACTGTGATATTTCCTTAAATTGAACCAAACTGTGAGTGAAAACTGAACTTAATTTAAAGAATAAGTGATACCTCCAGCTCCTGCCCATCATCCTGAGTAAATAGAGGACTTATAAATTCAGTTTTAGGACTGTGAATCTCTGCACAGCAGTGCAGCAGCAGAATAAAGTGAGCTGGAATGGAGTGAAGTTTGCAGCAGCACTGACTGTATTCTGTATAATGTCACCATAATGTCACCGCTGCTGCTTCGGCTCACCGACGGCGTCACGGCCAACATGAATAATTCAGTTTGTCTCATTATTCCAACATGCTACCTGCACACATCCCTCAGCACTGCGGGCTGAAGACATTTCCTATCAGCTTTAATGGCCTGAGCTCTGGTTTCCCTGCAGAGGAAAACCACATCCATCACTGCTGAACCACTCTGAGCTCGGGTCAGATGGAGCTGTCTCCACGGGGAAGCTGCTTCTAGCCGTCAAGAGCAGAAAAACAATTAAAAAACAACAATGTAATGAGATTAGTAGAGCCAGAGAGTCTCAGTTTAACTCCATGCAGCTGACAGAGCGACAACAACACGCCTTTCCTCCTATTAAACACTCAAGGCTAAATCCTCTCACCTCCTCAGGAAACCAGGAAGACCTCGGATGTTTGGACGTTTATGAGCCGAGTCCAGCTAAAAATAACAGAAACCCGACTTCAGCGTGTTCCTCAATTAAACCCAATTATTCTAAAGTGTTTCCAGGATTTACGGCAGCAAAACGACGTCAGAAAACAAATCTGGCAGCAGAAAATAAATGCTATTAAACTGTACAATACCATGACATTTATAGAGAATAACAGCCACCATCTGTAAAATAATAATAAATAAGAATGTTTACTATTTGTTTAAATCCAGACTTCTGACATGGACGTAAATAAAAGTACAACTTTTTTTGGATTGTTGTTTTTAACAGAGAAATTAATATTTTTTTCTGTGATTTTTCTAGATTTCTGTCATTTCCCCCAAACTGGAAAAAGGTTTAATTTACAAGGTAAATATTTAAATAATTTTTTTACTGAATATTATGTGAAATGAAACAAAACAGAAGTTTGTGAAAAACTATTTTGATTTTTCCATTTTTCAATTCTTCATGTACATATTTTCTCTGAAATATCAGCAAATATCTGTAAAGTCCTGATATTTTGAGCAGATTTAAATACAGCAAAACTGTAATTTTATGCAACCACAAGGTAAACATTTTATAAAAAATAAATTCAGTGGTTTTACTGAATATTATGTCTAATTTAACGCAACAGGGGAAGTCTGTGAAAAATGCATTTTGGTCATTTTTCAATCATTTTATTTATTTATTTTTTATTTATTTATTTATATATACATATATATATATATATATATATATATATATATATATATGTATATATATATATATGAGAAAATACCTGTAAAATAATGATATTTTCGGCCAATTTAAACTGGGTAATTTAATGGCCACACATGGTGAAAGAACAAATTACTATTTTTAAGACTACAGATGTTTATTTCCACATTATGTACATCTTCCGGGTTATTTTTTGAACAGTAAACACAGTAAGTGCAAAAAATATATTTGAATTATTTACTTCTTTTTCGATTAACTTATTTTTCAGTTCTTAATTTTTCAATATCTGTAAAATAATACTTTTGCTCATTTAAATACAATAAAAAGTGTACTTTTACAGTTAAATGTTGTAAAAAAAAAAACAGCATTTATATGTATTTATTCATACATATTTTTCATCAGGATATTATTTACAGTTTGGACTGCTTTATGCTTTATTTTAGGTTTTTTGGTTGGTGTTTTTGTACAGTTAAGATGTAAAAATGTGATTTCACTAAAGTAATTGTAATTATTTACTGTTCTTCAGTTTTTAAAATTTATAATTTTTCAGTTAAATTCCATCATCTTAATAATGATTTTCTTTCCTGATTTAAATACAATTTTGTTTTTTGTTTCATTGTGTCAATTTACAGACAAATGGTGGCAAAGAACGAAGTGTAAAAGTGCAGATTTATTTTATTGTGCTGTGAAGATTATTTATAGTTTTAGATGTTATTTTATCATAAACATGCAGATGAATCATTTTTCTGATTATTATTAATAAACTCTGGAGATCAGCTTCATTTCTTACAGCGTTCTCTGCTCTGGTTGTAAATAATAAACCGTATTAAATTCCTCCGTCCATCGACACCATCTGACTCATTCTGGAGGAGCCAATCAGATCGCAGCCTCCGTCTGGGGGTGATGACATCATTGTTGTTGCGTTCCAGCCTCATGGAGAGACGCCATCTGGAGGCTGCTGACTCAGCACAACATAGAACACAACCACAGAACACAACCAGAGAACACAACCATAGAAAAGAACCATAGAACACAACCAGAGAACACAACCATAGAACACAACCAGAGAACACAACCATAGAAAAGAACCATAGAACACAACCAGAGAACACAACCATAGAAAAGAACCATAGAACACAACCAGAGAACACAACCATAGAAAAGAACCATAGAACACAACCAGAGAACACAACCATAGAACACAACCAGAGAACACAACCATAGAAAAGAACCATAGAAAAGAACCATAGAACACAACCAGAGAACACAACCATAGAACACAACCAGAGAACACAACCAGAGAACACAACCATAGAAAAGAACCATAGAACACAACCAGAGAACACAACCATAGAAAAGAACCATAGAACACAACCAGAGAACACAACCATAGAACACAACCAGAGAACACAACCATAGAAAAGAACCATAGAACACAACCAGAGAACACAACCATAGAAAAGAACCATAGAACACAACCAGAGAACACAACCATAGAACACAACCAGAGAACACAACCATAGAAAAGAACCATAGAACACAACCAGAAAACACAACCATAGAACACAACCATAGAACACAACCAGAGAACACAACCATAGAAAAGAACCATAGAACACAACCAGAGAACACAACCATTGAAAAGAACCATAGAACACAACCACAGAACACAACCAGACAACACAACCATAGAAAAGAACCATAGAACACAACCAGAGAACACAACCATAGAACACAACCAGAGAACACAACCAGAGAACATAACCATAGAACACAACCAGAGAACACAACCATAGAAAAGAACCATAGAACACAACCATGGAAAAGAACCAGAGAACACAACCAGAGAACACAACCATAGAACACAACCATAGAAAAGAACCACAGAACACAACCAGAGAACACAAGCATAGAAAAGAACCAGAGAACACAACCACAGAACACAACCAGAGAACACAACCATAGAAAACCACAGAACACAACCACAGAACACAACCACAGAACACAACCAGAGAACACAACCATAGAACACAACCATAGAAAAGAACCAGAGAACACAAGCATAGAAAAGAACCAGAGAACACAACCATAGAAAACAACCATAGAACACAACCATAGAAAACAACCAGAGAACACAACCAGAGAACACAACCAGAGAACACAACCATAGAAAATAACCAGAGAACACAACCAGAGAACACAAGCATAGAACACAACCAGAGAACACAACCATAGAAAACAACCAGAGAACACAACCATAGAACACAACCAGAGAACACAACCATAGAACACAACCATAGAACACAACCAGAGAACACAACCATAGAAAAGAACCAGAGAACACAACCAGAGAACACAAGCATAGAACACAACCAGAGAACACAACCATAGAAAACAACCAGAGAACACAACCAGAGAACACAACCATAGAAAACAACCAGAGAACACAACCAGAGAACACAACCAGAGAACACAACCATAGAAAACAACCAGAGAACACAACCAGAGAACACAACCAGAGAACACAACCATACAAAAGAACCAGAGAACACAACCAGAGAACACAACCACAGAAAACAACCAGAGAACACAACCATAGAAAACAACCATAGAAAACAACCATAGAACACAACCATAGAACACAACCAGAGAACACAACCAGAGAACACAACCTTAGAACACAACCATAGAACACAACTCCACTGTGGGGTTTTCCACAGAAGCTCTGATTGTTTATTTACCATCAGCAGTTATATTTTTTGATTAGTTTCTTCCTATCAGGTGGAAGGAAGAGTCGAATTCACACAATCAAACCCTCTACGGCTGTAAATCCTATTTTTATTTCTCACATTGTGTTGACAGTTTATTGTCCTCTAGACGGAGGAAGTTTTATATTTTTAACCAACAGAAACACAGAAGAGCTAATCAACCAAAAAAAAGAGAAAATCCATAAATTCAATTTAAATATATATATATATATAATGTAGATGTATAAAAATGTAAGAAAAAAATCTAAATAGAATTTCCAAAAAATCCTAAAAAGAAAATAAACAGTTATAAAATAATCACAGGACAAAATAAAAACAATAATGAATAGTAATAACATACAAATAAAATGATATTACAAAGCAATATGAAACAAAACTTAGAATAAATAATCATTTCACAATAATATATATATATATATATATATATATATATATATATATAAATTAAATCTAAAAAGAAAAACAAATAAAGTTATAAAATAATCACATCCAGATGAAATAAATATAATATATAATAAAATTAAGTAATAAAAATGCAAATAAATAAAAACTAAAAGATATGAAAAAAGAAAACTACAACAAATAAAAATAAAATGAAAACAAGAAAATATTCTATCTATGAAAATGTTAATTTTTAAATTTATTTTTTAACAGTGGTATATGAAATTTAAAAAAGAAATTCTATATAAATAGATTGTTATATATTTATTTTTTAAATTTAATTAATTTATTATTTGATTATTATTTTTTATAGAGTTTGAGATTTGATAATAGTACTTTTTCTGTCCAACAAAAATTAATATAAAATACTGTGACTTTATTCATTTAGTCCTTCACCTGCAAACATGTTTTTTTTTTTAGCTTTTATCCTGCAGAAACCTCCTTATAACCACTAAAACCTGGAATAAAAATAAACCCATACTGCGTGAAGAAGACGTTATTTAGTGTCAGTGACCTGTTTGGAGACGAGTTAAACCAGAATTCTGACACCGTCTTCCAGGATTTCATTGTTTAAACGACAATAAAAGCAACAAAAGGAGGATCAGACGCTGGAGAAGAACCCAAACATGAGAACATGCGTCGCCTGCAGCTGCATTTCCTGCACTTCTGCTCCGGTAGAGTCAACGCATGCTTCACGTCTCGTCACCAAACAGCAAACATCAACAGATTCCTGCAGGATTTCAGTGTTTTTAAAGCAGCTGGACGTTCTTGTGCTGCCCTGAAATCCTCCCAACACACATGAACGTGATTATCCAAAGAGGTCGGAGGTCAGGAGGAAGCCGGAGGGACGTTCCCGAGGAGCCGAGGAGGAACCGAGCGCTGAAACATGGAACACGTGTTGGAGCTATCAGATGAAACCGGATCGGCTTTCAGTCTCCAGACAGCAGCTGTCTGAACGCAGGAAACACTCGGAGCGAGCGGTCGGACCAGGAATGTGTGTCGGACTGCGAGAGGCGCCGCGTTCCCTGCAGCGCTCACGATCAGATTATTAGCTTTTAATTAGCTCTGCTGATTAATCAGGGATCAATAAAGGATGGAGGTCAAACCAGTCAGCTGGATGTCAAAAGTTCTGTTTATCTTAAGACTGTTGGAGCCAAAAACTACGAGAACATGGAGCTGTTCTGGTTAAATAATCGATAAATTAACAAAACATCTGCCACGCCAAAGTAAATATAGAAAAGATCTGTAACCGTGTCGACAAAAACTACAGAAAAGAGTCAAAAAGGGACATTAAGAAAACTGAAACCTCATATCTTCTTTATGCTAACATATAGTCTCTACTCTTGTCAAGTTAATGTGGTAGCTAACATTGTCTTGCTTAGGCTAATGTAGCAGTTAACATTATGTTGTTTAGGCAAATGTAGCAGCTAAAAAAAACCTGCAAATGTTATATTTTTAAAGCTAGCACACCATTAGCATGTTAATGTCAAAAAAGTGTCTGAGGTTATCTTGTTTAGGTTAATTTAGCAGCCAATATTATGTTGTTTAGGCTAACGTAGCAGCCATTTATTATCTTAACAAAGTCAATGTGGTAGCAAATGTTATCTTCTTTAAGCTAACAGACCATTAGCTTGTTAATGTTAGCAAAGTGGCTAATGTAGCTTGTTTACACTAATTTAGCAGCTAACATTATGTTGTTTAGGCTAATGTTGCAAATGTCATCTTGATTAAGCTAACATAGTGGCTAACATTAGCCTGCTTAGGCTAGCATAGACAAGTGAAGAGGCTAGTATTAGCTTACATAGGAGCTAACACTATTTCACGTAGGCTAACAAAAAAACTAAATAAACAGCATTATCTTGCTTAAGCTAAGAGTGGCTCCAATGATTTTGTTTGGCTAATTTGGTGCCTGATGTTATAGAAAATATAGAAAAGATCTGTGACTGTGTTGACAACACCTATCGAAAAGAGCCAGTGAGGGACATTAAGACAACTGAAACTTTATTATAAAGTCAATTCAAAAAGCAATTCAAAACACATCTTCTTTATGATAATAGTATGGCTACTCTTGTCATGTTCGGTTAATGTAGCAGCTACTATTATCTTAACAAGTTTAATAGCGTTGCAAATGCTATCTTTATTAAGCTAAAATCACATTAGCTTGTTAATGGTAACAAAGTGTAAAATGTTGTCTTGTTTAGGCTAATTTATCAGCTAACTTTATGTTGTTTAGGCTAATGTAGCCATTAAAATTATGTTGTTTAATGTAGTCGCAAATGTCATCTTGGTAAAGCTAACATAGTGGCTAACCTTCACCTAAACAGGCCAACCTAGACTAATAAGGTGGCTAATGTTATCTTGTTTAGTCTTACATACTAGCTAACATAATTTAACTTAGAATAACGCAGTGACTAAATAACCACCATTGTATTTTTTCAAGCTACGAGTGGCTAAAAATGAGTTTGCTTAAGCTAACATGGTGCCTAACATTATCTTGGGTAAATTAAGATAGTGCCTAGCACCTGTTCTTTTGGCTATCAAGGGCTAATATTATGTTGTTCTGGTAAATGTAATGACTAATGGTATCCTGTTTAGGTGATCATGGAAGCTATTGTTATCTTGATTAGGCTACTGTAATTGCTAATATTGACTTGTTTAACATTCTGGCTAATATTAGCTTAGCATAACAAATTAAAATAGTGCTTATCATTAGCTTGTTTAGGTTAACAGCTGCTAATATTTTCTTGTTCAGGTATATAGTGCCAATGTTGTTTTGTTTAGGGCAACATTCCTGCTAACAAGATGTAATTTAATTCCAAGATGGAGGCTAATAATATCGAGTTTAAGTTAACACTTGTGCCTAGCGCTACCATCTTAGACTAACATAGTGGCTAATACTGTCTTGCTTAAGCTAACATGGTGGCTAATATTATATTATTTAGCCAACTGTAGTGGCTAAGGTTACATTGTTTAAGCTAACATTGAGGCTAAAATGGTTTTGTTTCAGCTAACATAGCAGCTAACATCCCATTTAGGGTAATGTAATAGCTGACATTATCTGGTTTGAAATAGCAGCTAATATTATCTTGCTTAGACTAATGTAGCAACAGCTAATGTCATTTTGGTTAAGCTAATGCAGTTGCTAACAATGTTGTTTTATGAAGCTAGTGTAGCAACTAACATTATATCGTATAAGCAAACAGTGATACCTAATGGCATGAGTGTAGCATTAGCCGCTACCATCAAGTTACAAAAATACACCTGTTAGCACATTGTGTGTTTGTGTAGAGGGTTTCTTGTGAGTAAAGACAATTATGTTGTATTCACTTGATTGATTTATATGAAAATCGTGGACTTTCAGAAGCATTTTCAGGAAATTTCTGGGCTCATACCGCAAAAAAACAACAAGAAATCACAGATGGGACTGCAGTAAGAATTCACAACAAACCACAAGTCGTGAGTTTGACCTGGAGTCTGGTCAGAAATTAATCATATGGAGCTGCCTGAACATTAAAGAGACACTAACGTCTCATTACAAACAATAAAACCTAAATTTAGTGAACCACTACAACTAATAAGACACTATAATGTGCAGTATTTTTAGGATTTATTGTTACTATAAATACTTAAAGCCCCTGTGTTTCCATCCCAAACTACACTTGGCTCCTGAAGCTGCGTTTTCGAACTTTTATTGCGTCTTTACAACTCGATAAAGTGAATCTGAGAGAGAAAACATGTCCGAGGCTTTGGGGTGGTGATGAACACCGGACACAACAGACTGGATCTCAGTGCATCGGCTTCGGCCAGTTAAAGCGACGACAGTTTGGCAGCTCTTCCTGTCGGCAGGCGGCTCGATCACACGCTGGCCTCCTCCGTCCACTAAAACCAAATTAGTCCCTCATGAGTTCTGGACGAGCATCACAAGCAGCAGCCTCTCAGATGGCCGATGTGAAGCCCAAAGATCAGGCGCTACTTGTAGCTCCGAACGGAGGAATATTAAGGATTAATGTTTCCACTCTCATTCCCTCTGTTCTATAAATACTCCACAGTAAGCCAGGTTCTGTTCGCTCAATTACAGCCTGACACAAACGTTCCTCTGAGGATGAATGAGGTTTAATTAGCGCTCGCTTCAAAGACAGAAACCTTTTTAAAAAAAAGAGCACCAGGAGAAGTAGCAGGAGCGCCGGCAAACAGTGTAGGAAGATGAAAACCGAGACAACAAAAAGACTGAAAAGGAGGCGAATGGATCCCAGCTGCTGCGTTCATTCAGCGGAAACTATGAACAGAACTCTGAAAATGAATGAAATTCTGGGTTTGAAGCGCGACTCTCCTGCAGAGACCCACTTGTGGTTGTGCTGGAGTGTTTTCAGACCAGCTATGACACACAATGAGTCAGGCCAAACCACGGCAACAAATCTTCATCTGTCTGAGGGGCTCAAGGTTTTAGGCTGAACAGAGTTAAACAGAGGACAAGCAGACAACCAACCAGCTGGTTAAAGTCAGTCAGAGCTAGTAAAACGTCCAACCGTCAGGATTCAGGACGTCCTGGTCCGGTCTGCTACCTCAGGGTGGGACTTCTGGGTTTCCAAACTGCATGAGTCACTCCAGACCACGACACGACAAACATTTACAGCCAAAAGATTAGAGAAAAGAATCAGCCTCCAACAGCGTAAACCTTCACTTCTGGCTGAGTAATTGTTGAATTGTGTTTATTTAATGTGTATTACTATAGCAGCATGAACACACACCACAACATCTGTAGCAGGTCTCAGCTAGCTGCTCCATACGCTCTCACTGAGGAGAAAATCTACAGTCTTCTAGGATTAATCCACGTTTTTAGCAACCTGCGAACATCCAGCCGTCTGAAAACTGATTCAGACAATATGTATAAAAACTAGCATCCTGTTTAGCTTCACTGTAACATCCTAGATGAGTTGGCAGGAGGAGCTCAGGGTGGATAATGGGTGTACAAAACGCCAAAAAAGACAATAAAAGATGTAAAGAAACGCAGTTTTCAAGTCACTGTGGAATTTTTGCACTGTTGGACCAGTCAGTCAGTGGGTCTTTAAACATAACCAGTAAAGCCATTAAATTATAAAACTATTATACTACAAGATGCTCTTCAATGAAGTGGCAGCAGGAGGTGCTCAGGGTGGAGGAGGGTGTACAAAAAAACGTAAAGCTGTAAACGACTGTTTCGTTTCAAGTCAAGTTGAGTTTATGTTGACTTTTTCTGCATTAGATCAGTCCTCCTGTGAGCTCGGGGTGGAGGAAGGGGTCAACAAAACACCAAAAAGTAAAAAAAAAAAAAAAGAAAAGACGTGAAGAAATATAAAGACTAACCCTTACATTTTCACACATTTTCTCCTTAAAGTCACCTTCCTAGACAACTAAACTGAACTAGTTTCCCAACTCTGTGTCCACGCAGCAAAAACACTGGAAGAAATGCCACATTTATGCGTTGACAGGAGGAGCTCGGGGTGGAGGAGGGGTGTACAAAACACAGGAAAAAATGTAAATAAATATTTAGTGCTTCAGGTCACTGTTGACTTTTTCTGTATTAGACCTCTTAGACCTGTTTACCTGGCACTTCCTACACATAGTCATAGCCAACAGTACAAGAGCTAATATTCCAGTGGAATGCATAAATGAATGTATTAAATATTACATTATGTTGAGAGAAAAGGAAATCTATCAGTGAGGCTGCGTTTTGGATAAAATTTCAACTAAATATGAGACATAAAATGACTATAAACAGAAAGAATGGTTAGAAAGAATTGCAAAATAACCAAAATGTGACAAAAAAATGAAAAATTAGGACAAAAGCGGCCAAATATAATTGCAAAACTACCACAAAGACACACAAAATTAACAATAAGAGATACAAAATTGGACTTGAATAACCACAAAATGAGTACATCCATTTAGCATCCAAAGATACATATTTTGCTGCTTTTTTTTCCATGAAAACAATTTCATTCTCCCTTAAAATGTCTTAGATGTGCAAGTTGCAGTATTAAACTAATTCAACCACATATATTGGAACCAGAACCTGATTTTGAGAAGGTACAGAAAACTCCATGAATTAGTTCTTAAGGTTTGTTACGTATGAAATCAAAGAGAATTTGAATCTTTGTTTTTGAGACCATCATCAGCTCTCAGCCAAGGTGTTGTTTGTTTATTTTGCTGCATAAAAACACCATTACTGACATACTAACAAGGTAAAAAACTGGATTCTCAGTAGACAAGACCACTGCATGAACATCAACGCACAAAACAACAAAGCAACCAAGATTTTTAAGCATTTAAGCATTTTCTTCCTCTTGACCGTTTCTGAGATCCTTTATGTCTCAACAACAAGACAACAAGGAGAACAAAAGAGACGTTTCCTGGTGTTGCTCAATAAAACCAGCTTTCTGTCGCAGTGGAAACAGACATCCAGGGTTTCCCTCCGAGTCCTCTGGATCTGTCGGACATGCAGCTGGAAGTCTCGCTGTAAATTCAGCGTCCTGGACCTTCAAAGAGGCCGTGACACTGAAGGAAATCTGCTTATTAGTCGTCTGATTGGGAGCCGAGCTGCATGTTAGCAGCGTGAAATGTGAGAAAATAATTGTAAATCTGCAACCGTAGAGCACGAGCTGGTGGAACGCCTATGTAGGAAGGAAAATAGGAGCATATCTGAGGTAGACGGCTGAAAAAACACGATTGAAATGCTTTCAGTGTCACCAAGTTTCAGCCACATCAGCTGTTTCTAAAGGGATCACAACTTCTACAGATGTTTTCACACCACTGAGCCTTCAGACCAACAACTAATGCTCCGATTATTTATCATTTTGTGTTACGCAACTGTCTTCAAAACCCTAAAAATTAGCCACAAGTATGTTTATTGCAGCAGTATTTCACTGGTGTGTCAGTCTAAGTCCAGAACGAGCCACACAGAACCAGTCGGATAAGAGAATCCCTTCATGCTTCCATCCGTTGCAATCTGATTTTACTGAGACCACATGCTTTTCCTAACGCAGCGCACACATGTGAACACACAGTGGTTTCCTTGTTTACAGAGAGCAGTCAATAAAGAGTTTTACTGCAGTGGAGAACAGCACAGCGGCTAATTACTGACTGAGCTGATGGAGAAGCTGTAAATCTAAAACTACTGCGGACACAACACCTGGACGGGGATATCTGTTTGTGGGTTTTGTCATTTGCAATGTTAATTTGGCTCGTTTTGTTCCTTTACTGCGTTTTTATGCTCTGTCTTATGTGATTTTTGCTCGCTATATGAAGCACCTTCTGACTTTGCTACACAAATAAAGACAATTTTAGGAAAACAACAACTTTTACCAAATAATGTGTCTGAGTGCAGCTGAAACACAAAAATCAAGTTCAAGCTAAAGGTTTTTCAGTAATTTTAAGGAGCAACGTCATTATTTTTGAACTTTAACATTTGAATGAACAGCTTTCACCTCCATGTTAGCATTCCCGCTAATGCACACATCTTTGGATAACAATGAATTTGTTTATGCTAACATAGCAGCTCACATTATCTTGTTCAGACTGATGTAGCGGCTAAAGTGATGCTGTTTGAGCTAACGTAGCAGTAAATAGTATCTGGTTAAAGCTAATGTAGCAGCTAATAATATCTTTTTTATTGTAATGTAGTGGCTAACATTATCTTGTACAGGCTAACATGCTGGCTGATGTGATTTTATTGATTCATCAATATTTTATCTTGTTTCAGCTAACATAGCAACTAACATTATGTTGTTCACATTAATGTTGCTAACATTATTTTGTTCAGACTGACGAAGAAGCTAAATTTGTTGTTCAGGCTAATGTGGTCACTAATTTTATGTTGTTAAGGCTAATGTTGCCACAAAAATTATTTTGTTGATGCTAATAGAGTGGCTAACCTTATCAGTGTCACACTGACGAAGCAACTAAAATACTCTTGTTTTGGCTAGCACGGCAACTAATATTACTTTGACAAGGTTTATGTAGGAGCTAACATTAGCTTGTTTGGGTGAATGCTTCCACTAACATTGTTTGATCATGCTAATGTAGTGGTTAACATTATCAGTTTTAGACTGATACAGCAGCTAAAATAATCTTGTCTTGGCTGACGTAGCAACAACATTATCTTAAGGTTTGTGTAGCCGCTAACATTAGCTTGATCATATGAATGTTGCCACTCAATAATTTTATTCATACCACTATAGCAGCTAACATTGCATGGTTCAAACTGATGTAGTAGCAAATACTATCTTGTTCAAGCTAATGTAGCAGCTAAAATGAACTTTTTGCTGTACCGTAGCAGCTAACATTATGTTGTTCAAGCTAATTTATCCACAAACATTGTTTTCTTCATGCTAATTAGTAGCTGACGTTATCAGTTTCAGACTGATGTAGCAGCTAAAACAATCATGTCTCGGCTAACGTAGCAACTAATATTAACTTGTTAAGGTTACTGTAGCAGCTAACATTAGCTTTTTCATTTTATTGTTGCCACAAACATTATTTTGTGTATGCTAACGTAGCTGATAACATTATATTGTTCAGACTGATCTAGCAGCTAAAATGATCTTTTTCAAGCTAATGTAGCAGCTAACATTACCTCGATCAGTATAATGTAGCAGCTAACATTATCTTGTTCATGCTAATGTAGCAGCTAACAATATCTTGTTCAGACTAACACAGCAGCTAAAATGATCTTGTTCAAGCTAATGCCATTGCTAACATTATCTTGTTCAGCCTAATGTAGCAGCTAACATTATCTTGTTCAGACTGATATAGCAGCTAAAGTTATTTTGCTCAAGCTAATTTAGCGGCTAACATTATCGTGTTCAGATTTATGTAGCAGCTAATATCTTGATCAGAATGATTTGGCGGCTAAAGTGATCTTGTTTATGCTAATGTAGCAGCTAACATATTGTTCAGCAACGTAGCAACAAAAATGGACTTGTTTAGCTTAAAGTTGCAGCCAGTGTTTCGTATTATTTTACTTTTTTAAAGTAAATCTTTAAAACAGTCACTAAATATTTAACAGTTGACAACTTGTCAAACCAAACATAATATGAAGTCACAAAAAGAAATTAAGCAAAAAAATTGATCAAAAATCAGTCCTGTTCCTCCAGCCCCTTCATGATGCCGTTGAAAAGAGTTTCCTGAATGACTGAAACAATGAATCAATGACCCAGTTTATCATTTTCTCCCCATCAGATCATCAGTTAAGTGAAAACTGCTTCAACACGGTGAACATGAAATCAGTCGGTGCGATACTGTTCAGCTCTACAGCGAGCCAGACAAAGGAATCAATAAGAGATGAAGAAGAACCCGTAACAGGATTCTTATCAGCTGACTGACGGCTCTGGGAGGCTTTAACTCTGGTGAATAATTACTCAAGGTCAGGACCACCGCTGATCTCAGGAAGTCCTGCCAGCTGAGTCTGACAGCGTGTGATTGGTCAGGCATGACGAGGTGAAGTGTTTGTGGACTGGAAGGTGAAACAGTCGGCTTCTCATCCTGCATTCCTACATCTCCAGGAGTAAACAGTTCAATCAGGGGAGCTACCATGAAAACACAGCCCTGAACCTGTCAAGTAAATCCAGTTATAGTAGCAGCTAATTAGAGATTCCCCCTGCAGACAGTAATGTAGCTTCAAAGATCACTTCAGGTACCTGCAGAAACACGAAGGCTTTCAAACCGGCGTTAGCATGACTTGTTTGTGTAGATCTAAGCAGAAATCGTACTCAGGTGTGGACCAGAACTCCATCTTAAAGGCTCTCTTGAAGCAACGCTCCACATTCACAAAACCAAAATTACCAGATTCAGGCTAATACAGTGCTAACCTCATCTTGTTTTGGTCAATGCAGCTAATAGGACTATCGTGGTTATGCTACTATAGCAGCAAACTTTATCGTTTTAGGATAATGCAGCAGCTAATAGCTGTAGCTTAGGCTAACATAGCTCCTCATAATTGTACTCAGGTGTGGACCAGAACTCCATCTTAAAGGCTACTTCTACTACAGCTGAACATCTCTGACATCAACAAAGGCTAGCACTAGCAGATTTAGGCTAATGTACTGCTAACATTATCTTGTTTTGGCCATTGTAGCTGCTAGGATTATTGTGTTTATGCTATTGTGGCAGTTAGCTTGATATTTTTTGGGGGGTAATATAGCAGCTATTTTGCTGAGGCTAATACTTAAATAATACTGATTATACTAATGTTACATCTAACATTATAATGTATAAGCTAATGTTGTCACCTACATTATTTAGTTTATGCTAGTGTAGCTGCTAACATTATCTTGCTGAGACTGATGTAGTGGCTAAAATTATCTTGTTTAAGCTAACATAGCAGCTAATATTATCTTGCTTGGGCTAATATATTGGCTAACATTAGCTTGCTTAGGTAATGTCACTTTGGGCATCATTAGCCAAACAAGATATGTTTTTGCTAATTTGGTAGCTAATATTATTTGCTCAGGCTAATGTAGCTGCTAACATTATCTCGTTTACTTGGTGTATAGGGGCTAGTGCACATTATTTAGGGTCCGAACACCGAATGGTGCGAAGACCCTATTGAAATGCAAGGAATTATTTCTTTTTTTCTTTAAAAGTAATACTCGAACTGATTAATCAATTATTAAAACAGTAGATGAGTCATTTAAAAGTGTGTTTTTTTTTATTTTTTTGTAAAATTTCTGCATTTCCTCCCTTTTTTTGTAGTGTGATTTTGTATTTTCACTCACAAATGCTGTAAATATGCTAATATTCTTAAAGTTTACACTGTGAAATATTGTCTGCAGAGGTTTGAACTTGGTTGTTGTTCATTATTGTGTTGAACAGACTGCAGTGTGCGATGTGGACTGAATATTGCTGCTCTATCTGTGGTTTTTAAGAGCTCGCTGCTGCTCCGTCAATCAGGATAAAAGCTTCCTGCCTCACTCACACTCAGACACACAAAGACAAACACCTGCCCACAGCGATTAATAACATCAGGCAGCGCTAATCAGCTGCTAACACACAGCCTCACATCTCTGGGATCGATTATATCCAGGCGGACGCTCGCTACACCAACACACACACACACACAACATATGGCTGCAGCTGTCCGACACTCGGAGCTTTTAGGAGGCCGGAGAGGAAATCCTTCTTTGTATTTATCTATTTAACACTCTTTCTTTCTTTCTTTCTTTCTGCCTCCGTCCCTGCAGCTCTCAGCTCGTCCCCCCGGTGGGTAATGAGACTTAATCCACTTAGGCCTCCTCCTTCTCCTCTCTGGGCTCGTCTCCTCACCCATCTGCCGGGAGACAAAGAGGGAATCCCTGCCTCCATCTCATTGTTCTGATGCCGCCGCCTCCCTGCGTCCATAAACAGCCTTCAATAATAGATGAGCAGCTCCTCCCTCCACATCTCCTCATGACTCAGGACCGAGGCCTGGCTTAAAGGAGCAGCTTAAAGGAGCAGGAGGCCGCCGTCGCTCAGAACCCAGCAAGGCCCGAGTCAAAACGTCATAAAGAGACCAGGAACAGCAACAAACTGGTGGTTTAGACAAATATAACATCATTCCAAGTCATTAAAGACTCGTTTCTGACGAGTTTCAATTCATTTGGACAAGTTTTGAGTCGTTTTCGTCAAAATTCTAATGATTTTGGACACGTTTCAAACAGGTTTTAAGTTTTTTGGACAAGTTTTTAGTCATGCTGAACAAGATTTGATTATGTTGGCCAGTTTCTAGTCTTAGACAGGCTTTCAGTTGTTGTGAACAACAGGTTTTGAATAGTTTTGGTCAAAATTCAAATCATTTTGGACACGTTTGTCATTTTGGACAAGTTTCTCTCATTTTGGACATGTTTCCAATCATTTTAAACAGGATTTAAGTAGTTTTGGACATATTTTTTACCATGTTGAACAAGATTTTATTTTGGACAAGTTTTGAGTTGTTTTGGACATATATTAGTACAGATTTTAGTAATGTGGGCCTGGTTTCTAGTTGTTTTAGACAGGCTTTCAGTTGTTTTGGACAAATTTTGGTAATTTTAGACATGTTCCTGTCATTTTGGTCAAGATTCAAATCATTTTGGACTCATTTTAAGCAAGTTTTAAGTTGTTTTAGACACATTTTTAGTCATATTGAACCAGATTAGCTCATTTTGGACAAGTTTTGAGTTATTTTGGTCAAAATTTGAATAACTTTGGATGCTTTTTTGTCGTATTAGACAAGTTTCAAACTGGTTTTAAGTTGTTTTGGACAAGCTTTTGTCATTTTCAACAGATTTTGAATAGTTTTGGTCAAAATTCAAATCATTTCAGACACATTTTTGTCATTTTGGACAAGTTTCAAACAGGTTTTAAGTTGTATTGGGCAAGCTTTTGTCATTTTCAACAAGTTTTGAACAGTTTTGGACAAGTTTATAATAATTTTAAACAGGTCTTAAGTTGTTTTGGATAAGCTTTTGTCATTTTGAACAAGTTTTGAATAATTTTGGACAAGTTTTAAGTCATTTTGGTCAAAATTCAAATCATTTTGGACAAGTTTCAAACAAGTATTAAGTTGTTTTGGACACATTTTTAGCCATCTTGAACAAGATTTTGTCATTTGGGACAAGTTTTAGTCATGTTGGCCAAGTTTCTAGCCATTTTAGACAGGCTTTTCATTGTCTTGGACACGTTTCTGTAATTTTGGACAAATTTTGAGTTGTTTTGACAGGTTTCGAATCATTTTTGGACATGTTTCTGTCATTTTGGACAAGTTTTGAGTAATTTTGGGCAAGTTTTGAGTTGTTTTTGGCAAATTTTGTCATTTTAGACAAGTTTTGGTAATTAGTTCTAACTTTTGAGTTGTTTTGAAGCTGTCACTTTGGAGAAGTTTCAAGTAATTTTGAACAAATTTTGAGTCATTTAGACAAGTTTTTGTGATTTCAGACAAGCCTCAATTGTTATGGTTGGGTTTGAAGTAATTTTGTACACATTTTTGTCATTTTGGCCCAGTTTTGAGTTGTTTTGTACAAGCGTTTGTGGCCTCAGTTAAAGGAACAGCACACTGGATATCATTCCTAATCATTTCTCATCATTTTTGACAAGTGGTTGTCGTTTTGTAGAACTTTTGAATCAAAAACTAACTACTGAAACTGAAAAGCCTGCAAATGTCCACAGGTGTTACTGGAAAACAAGGAGGCTCCTCTTACCGTAGATGTTTAACTATTTTTAGACCTCAGGAATTTACCTCTGCATGAATTAAATTCTATCTTCACAAAGGGATTTTGATCAAATATAACGATTTAAGTCTGTTCCATTCAATCCACCTGTTAATACCTGAAAAAGGAGGATGAAACCTGATTTCTCTACAGAAGCATCGTGTCCTGAATGTCCTCCTGCTGGAATGTTTCCAGAACAGATTGTATGAAACCACATTTACTGATGGTCTGCAGCAGCTGCATTAACCGTTAGCAGACAGATAAGCTCTGCAGCAAAGCTTCTTTAAGGAAGCACATTTTAATAACAACATATTCCAGATGGTGACGTCTCCGTGGTGATCTGCAGAATCATGCAGCATGGATGTTGGAACTTTAAAGGGCTTTTAATGCTTCTGTTAGAATGATATTTACTGAGTTCAAAGACCAGAAAGAACGAAACCAGAATCCTGAGCAGCTAAATGGAACTCAGTCGACATAAATTTTTAGTACTGAAATTTAAAAAGTGTTTTTTAAGGAATTTTTTTTTTAAACAAATTGCTGTTATTTTACAGATTCCCCCAGTTTTGTTAAATTAGATAATCTAAAATCACAAATACATTGGATTAATTTACATGTTAACCCTTCAAAACCTGCAAATAATGTCCACATCTAGCATCGTTTCCATCAAAGGGGCACCAGCGCTGCATCCTGGGCTGAGGAGCTTTTAAATCAGATTTATGGTTTGATCTGTTTTCAAGATATATTTGTACAAATTTTAGTCATGCTGATTTCTTTTTGATAAGTTATTGGTATTTTTGACACATTTTGAGTTGCTTTAGACAAGCTTTAGTCATTTTCAACATGTTTTAAGGTCATTTTGGATTAGTTTTGGTGATCTGGGTGGAGTTTTGAGCTGTTGAGGATAAGTGATTGCAATTTCGGACAGGTTTTGAGTAATTTTGGTTAAGTTTTGAGGAGATTAGGAAAATTTTTTGTCTTTCTGGACAAGTTTTGACTCATATTGACCAAGGTTCCAATCCTTTAGCACACGATTTTGTCTTTGTGGACAAGTTGTTGTCTCTTCGGAGAAACTTTGAGTTGTTTTTGCTAAATTAGATCAAATAAGATCACAAATAAACCGGATTAGTTTACATATTAAAGCTAATAAAGACTGTAAATAACGTCCGCATCAAGCATCAGTTCCATCAAAGGGGCACCAGCGCTGCATCCTGGGCTGAGCAGCTTTTAAATCTGAGCATTTACTACAGGAATTATCATAAAGTCCTTTACCAGACGTACTTCCTCCAAGCTGGATGATTTTTGCTAATTTTTAACTGATGAATTTAGAATAGAATTATTTTGATTTTAGCTTATTTTTAGTTAGTTTTTTCCAGATTCAGGGAAACTGTGTCTTTTTGTTGTGACTTTGCCTCTTTCACACATTTTTTTGCATCTTTTTGTGGCAGTTTTGCATTATGTGTTGATTTTGCACCTTTCTTTTGGTGATTTTCTTTGTTGATTTTGGGTGTTTTTGTGGTGATTTTTTTGTGTTTTTAGGGGTTTTTCGATTTCTGTGGGGATTTTGCCTCTTTTTTGTGAAAATTCAGTGTCTTTTTGTTCTGACTGCATCTTTTTGGGCTGATTTTACATCTTTTATGGTAATTTTGCATCATTTTGTGTTGATTTTGTTTCTTTTTCAAGCAATTTCACATATTCACTTATTTCATGAGTATCTTTTGTTGAATTTTTCCTCTTTTATGCAGATTTTTACAACTTAATATGCTGATTTTGTGCATCTGTCGGTTAAACTGTCTTTTTGTCCAGATTTTGCATCTTTTTTGGTAATTTTGCATCATTTTTGTGTTCATTTTGTGTCTTTCTGTGGGGTTTATGTGTATCTTTTGGTGATTTTTGCCTCTTTGTGCTAATCTTGGTGACTTAATGTGCTGATTTCACTCATTTGTATACTTTTTGTTATGACTGTGCATCTTGCTCTGGTAATTTTCTGTCATTTTGTGTTGATTTTGAGGCTTTTTCTGCAGATTTTTCATATTTTTGTGATGATTTTAGATCATTTTGTGCTGATTTTGCAGTGTTTCGTGTTGATTTTGTGTCTTTTCATCGTGATTATTCATGTTTTTCACAGGAACTTTTAGTTTCCCCGGTGATTTCTCTTCCTTTTTTTATTGTATCCGTCACAGAACATCGCTGTCGTTCCGCTCAGAAACACTTCCAGTTCTTCAGTTTCCAGGTTCCCCTCCTCTCGTTTCTCCTCACAGCTGTTTAAGACGTCGATATTCAGACTGGAGTCCGAGCTGCCACCTTCATGTCTCTGCTAACCGTCTCCATGGCGACAGACGTGACTCACGGCTTTCAGCAGATTAATCGAGACAATTAGCTCTAATTAGCTGCTCGTGAACTGCATCGTGTGAACACATCTCCCAGCATGCCTCTGTGCGGCCGTGATGACATCACCGGCCGCTGCTGTTAACAAAATAAGAGCGTGCAGTTGTTCCGGTCGCCTAGCAACAGCAGCAGCAGCAGCAGCGGTCGACAGACAGCCGGCGACAGTCTGCAGATAAAGACGCCGCTCTCTGATTGGCTGCAAGCACGCATGAATGTGTGTTTACTTCCTGTTTCCTCCTGATAATTTGGGATCCTATTTATAAACTGCTGATTAGCATAACAGTGAGCAGCCGCCTGCGACTTCCTGCGAGGAGGTTCAGGACTCGGCTTTCATCAACAATTAGCAGAAAACTTCACTTCTTCAGTAGAAATTACAAAAACACGCAAAAAATCTGTGAAACCGCCAGAAAAAGACAGAAACTCAACACAAAATGACGCAAAATCACCAGAAAAACACGCAAAATTACAACAAAAAGGCACAATATAACCAAAAGATCAGCAGAAAATACACAACCCCCCCCTTAAAAATGAAAAATCACCACTAAATGGCACAAAATCATCAGAAAAAGATGAAAAATCACAAGGAAAAGACACAAAAGTTATGCCAAATCAGAGGCAAAATCACAAAAGAAGACACACAAGTCCCAAAGAAAGACCCAAAATCTGCAGAAATAAGAAGCAAAGTCGCCACAGAAATTAAAAAATTGCAACAAAAACATGAAGAATTACCACAAAAAGACACAAAAATCACCAAAAAAGGCTGCAAAGTCAGCACAAATGAGGCAAAATGAACAAGAAAGATATAAAATCCCCACAAAACATAAAAAATCACCACAAGAAGGCACAAAATCAACAAAGAAATATGCAAACTCACAACAAAACGACAAAATACGACCAAAAAAATATGTAAAATCAGCACATTGAGATGCAAAATCTGCACAAAAATGAAGCAAAATCACCACAGAAATTAAAAATCCCTCCAAAAAACATGAAGAAACCGATCATTAAAAGGGGGAAAAATCAGCACATGCAGAACTAAAATATATCTGCAATCACCAGAAAGGATGCAAAATCCACACAAAAGATGCCCAATCCCCACAACATGAAATAAACACATGAAATTGCCTAAAAAATCAGCAAAATCACCAGCAAAAGATACAAAATCACAACAAAAAGACACAATAAAACCAAAAGATATGTGAAATCAGCACAGAAGAGGCAAAATTACAAAAAAGACCCATAAAAAGCAGATATATCACTACATATCTGCAGATGTGTAAAATCTGATGTTAAAATTCAAACCTAAAGCAGCCAAAACAACAGTTTAACCCTAAAACTGCATTTCCCATGATGCTCTGGGGCTGTGCTTTCCTGCAGGAGGTGAAAAATACACCAACAACAACTAAATGTGTTTGACTTTCAGTTTTTAGATGGGAAAAAAACAACAAAACTTTAGTTAAAAATCCAAATATTTTATCAAATTCTCTTTTTTCCTCGTCTTATTTAGAAATTTGCCACAAAACTAAACCGATCACACTAATAAATCCTGTAAAAAAAATCGAAATATTCTGAACATTACGTGTTTATTTATATTATATTTACTTTTACGAGAGCAGCGAACTGCAAAAACGGGAAAATTTGTTGGATTTTCAACTTTCCGGCAGTCAAAACCTAAGCTAAAAACTGGAACATTTTATTAAAATCTCTTTATTCTACATGTAAAATTAAAAAATCTGGCAAAAAATAAACAACTGCACTCACCAGATGCTGTAAAATATTCTGTATATTTAGATTTTCAACTACATTTTTTCACCTTCCCCTACAAATGTCCACATAACTACGTTTCCCATGATGCTCTGGGGCTGTGGTTTCCTGCAGGAGGTGTCAAATCTGGTTCCTGGATCAATGAATCAGACTTTCTCTGACAGATTTCCAGGTTTTCTTCCTGAAACGTTCCAGCTTTTAATCAGCTGATGTGAAACAGGAAGCAGGAAGCAGGAAACAGGAAGTAGTTCTGCTGCTGTGAATCAGTCAGACTGAGATTAAATAAAGACTCGGATCAAAACGAAGGCGTTTAACAGGATTAAAGTTGCTGCATGAAACACGTTTCCTCATTCAGACGTCGTTTCACAGATTTTTTGCATGTCACAGCATCACTTCCTGGTCCTTTTATGTCACTTCCTGGTCTGCTATGTCACTTCCTGGTCTGTTTATGTCACTTTTTGGTCATTTGATGTCACTTTTGTCACTTTTATGTCGTTTTATGTCACTTTTGGTCTTTTTATGTCATTTTTGGTCTTTTTATGTCACTTTTATATCATTTTATGTCAATTTTTGTTAGTTTCATGTCACTTTTTGGTCATTTTGTGTCACTTTTTGGTCATTTTGTGTCACTTTCTGGTAATTTTACTGATGTCTTACTGCATTTTATGCGCCTTTCGGGTTTTCTGCATGTCACATCCTCACTTTCTGTTAATCTTGTGTCACTTCCTGTTGGTAAAATCATTTGTCATTACACGTCTTGTTTTTGTTGTTCAGTTTATAACCAGAAAAGCAGCAAAGTCTCATATTTAAGTACAAATTTAACAGAATATTGTGTGTTTTTGACCTATAAATGACTCTAAACCAATCATTTATTGATCTGATTATTGATTATCCATTAATTATCAGCTGGTGTTATGATTTTATTCACCATTAGTTGAACCAAAGCAGCAGTTTGAGGTGAAATCAAGCATTAATTCAGCAAAATTAAGAGAATATTGTGCATTTTTGATCAATAAATGACTTGAAATCAGTCAGTTATTGATCTGATTATTGATTATCCACCAATTATCAGCTTTTTTAATGATTTTATTCACTATTAGTTGAACCAAAGCATCAGCTTGAGGTGAAATTAAACATTATTAACATTATTGGTGAACAAGTGTGAAGAGGAGTCATGTTTTATCGGTTTCTTTACTGTAATATGTTGTTAAAATTATTCTTAAGGCCATAATATGGACACAAATATTGATCTGTGATCGATTGATTATCTATTAAACCTAAAATTAGCCGATTATAGTGGAAAATATCTGAAAATTTATTATCAAAATACAGCAAATTGTAATAATTGAGTAAAATTTAGCAAAATATTGTGTATTTTTGACCTATAAATGACTTTAAACCAATCAGTTATTGATCTGATTATTGATTATCCACCAATTATCAGCTGGCTTTGTGATTTTATTCACTATTAGTTGAACAAAAGTAGCATTCTGAGGTGAAATCAAACATTAATTCAGATTCCCTTCACTGTAATATCTTCTTAAATTATTTGTAAAGCCAAAATATGGACATAAATATTGATCTGTGATTGGTTGATTACCTATTAAACCTAAAAAATAACAGATTATTGTGGAAAATATCCAACAATTTATAATCAAAAAGCAGCAACTTGTCATATTTAAGTAGAATTTAGCTAAATATTGTGTATTTTTGACCCATAAATGACTCTAAATCAGGCAGTTATTGATCTGATTATTGATTATCCACTAATTATCAGCTGGTTTTATTAATTTTATTCACTATTAGCTGAATTAAAGCAGCAGTTTGAGGTGAAATCAAACATTAATTCAGATTATTGATGAATCAGTGTCTCCATCACAGATCACAGCTTCATGTTGTGTCTTTGTAGATGCATCACTGCTACACACTGCTACACACACACAGTAACAGACACACTAACAGACACACTAACAGACACACTAACAGACACACTAACAGACACACAGTGCTATTAAAGCTCCTGCAGCTGCACAGATTTTGCAGATTTCTTGTTTCCTCCCGGATTCTATTGTGGAAATCAGCATCAACACACACACACACACACACACACACACACACACACACACACACACACACACACACACACACACACACACACACACACACACACACACACACACACACACACACAACCAGCGGCACGTTTATCCGGTAATTGCAGCCCGTTTTTCCCCCGTTTTCTGCGCTTTTTACGCACGGTCCGGTCCGGTCCGGTTCGGCTCCTTTCGGCTCGGCTCGGCCCGGTTCGGCCCCGGAGCGGCTCCCCGGTTCCTACCTGTTTTGTAGAAGGCATCAGTGTCGGGGTCGCTGGGCGCCTCCTCGGCCGCTTCTCCGGGGTTCATGCCGGAATCCGCTCGGTTCCGATCCGCCGCCTCCGATCCGAGCCGCGGCCCGGTTACATGTCTCCTCCGGCGGCCGCTCGGTCCGTCTGGGTCCGGCTGCTGTGGCTGCTGAGGCGGATCGAGGCTGGCGTCGCTCCGCTCTATTGTTCCCGGTGCAGCCTCCGAGTCTCCGCCAGGGTCCCGCTGCCTCCCGCCTCGGAACCGCCTCCTCAGGACCGACCGGAGCAGGAAGTGTCCGGATGGAGCAGAACTTTCATGTTCCTGGTGGGAATGTTCTGAGAGGAATAAAAATAAAACCATCAATGGACGGCTTAGTTTGCAGCAGTTTACGTCGGTTTCTGCTCATTTTATGCCACATTTGGATCTTTTTGCATTTTATTTGACGTATTTTTGTCATTTTTGCGTGTTAATCCTTTAGTTGTGATCGTTTTGTTTCACTTTTTGGTCATTTTTTGTCGTGTTTTTGGCCATTTAATGTCACTTTTTGGTCATTTTGCACCTTATTTTACGTATTTTTTTCGTCATTTTTTGCATGTTAAACCTTGAGTTGTGATCATTGTGCATAATTTTGTTTCACTTTTTGTAATTTTTTGTAATTTTTGGGCATTTTTATGTCATTTTCCGGTCATTTTGCATCTTATCTGACATATTTTTGTCATTTTTTGCATGTTAAGCCTTTAGTTGTGATCATTTTGCATAATTTTGTTTTCCTTTGTGGTAATTTTTTGTTCTTTTTTGGTCATTTTTTGTAGTATTTTTGGCCATTTAATGTCACTTTTTGGTCATTTTGCATCTTATTTGACCTATTTTTTTTGTCATTTTTTGCATATTAAACCTTTAGTTGTGATCATTTTGCATAATTTTGTTTTCCTTTATGGTCATTTTTTGTCCTTTTTTGGTCATTTTGTTTCACTTTTTTGTAATTGTTTGGCCATTTTATGTCCGTTTGATCATTTTGCATTTTACTTTACATATTTTTGTCATTTTTTTGGATGTTAATCCTTTAGTTGTGGACATTTTGTGTTACTTTCTGGTAATTTTCCATAATTTTTCAGTCTGGTTGTGCATCTTTTTCTTTATTTTATTTTAGTTGTTGAATATTTTATGTCCTTTTTTGTCATTTTGCTCCTCATTTTACATATTTTTTTGTCATTTTTCCATGTTAAACTTTTAGTTGTGATCATTTTGCATAATTTTGTTTTCCGTTACGGTCAGTTTTTGTCCCTTTTTTGGTCATTTACCGTAATTTTGTGTCACTTTTTGGTCATTTTGCTCCTCATTTTACATATTTTTTTTGTCATTTTTCCATGTTAAACCTTTAGCTGTAGTCATTTTGCAGAATTTAGTTTTCCTTTATGGTCATTTTTTGTCCATCTTTGCGCATTTTGCATCATTTTTATGCCACATTTTGGTCATTTTGCTACTTATTTTATACACTTCTGTCATTTTTGCATGTCACATTATTAGTTCTAGTCATTTTATGTACCTTGTTGGTCATTTTGTGTCTCATCTTTTTAGTTTTTTTTGCATCTAAAATCAAGTTCTGGTTGTTTTCTGTCACTTTCTGGTAATGTTATGTCACATTTTGTTCCTTTTGCAACTTTTTATACATAATTTTGTCATTTTTGCATGTTGAACCTTTAGTTGTGGACATTTTGCATGATTTTGTTTCACTTTTTTGCCATTTTTGTCAATTTTTGTTCATTTTGCAGCATTTTTTGGTCATTTAAAGCCACATTTTGGTCATTTTGCACCTTATTTTACACATTTTTGTCATTTTTGCATGTCACATTCTTAGTTTCAGTCATTTTATGTCCCTTTTTGTTAAATCTGGGTCACTTTCTCATCATTTTACATAATTTTTGTTGATTTTGTAAAATTTTGGGGTCATTTTGTGTAATTTTTTGGTCATGTGGTGTCATTTTATGCATCTTTTTTTGTTTTTGCATGTAAAGTCATCAGTTGTGACATGTTAAACCTTTAGTTGTGCTCATATTGTGTTATTTTTTGTCATTTTACTCCTTATTTTGCATGTTGTTGCAATTTTTGCATGTCACATTATTAGTTGTGCCCATTTTGCATAATTTTATGTGAATTTTTTTGGTCATTTTGCATCAGTTGTGACAAAAACAATGAAGTCACACTGATGTCACTCCCTTCTGGCATTTTTAATGTTGTTTTGTTCATTTTTTGTCTCGTTTTTCTTGTTTTGTCTCATTTTCATCTCATTTTTTGTTATTTTCTGTGTCACTGAGGTCATTATGTGCCTCATTTTTTCATTCAATTTATTAAAATATAATTTTTTAAAACTTAGATTTAGTTAATTTTCCTGCTTGACCCATATTTTACATGTGATGCATTCAAGGACTGTTGGAAAGTAGATAATTGAACCAATTTTTTTCAGTTTTTACGGTTTTTGACTGATAAATTCTGTATTTTTGGTGATTTTTCTACAAAGATCAGACGCCTTTAAAACCTGCTGGTGGGTTTTGGGGTTTGGGGGAGTCATAGTTGTCTTGGTGGCCAAACATTTCCACTTAGAGGTGATTTATAGCTGCAGAAATGTGGATATTTCCAGATGAATAATGGATTTAGTGCAGGTGTAACACATGTTAAGTTAAAAATCTGTCTTTAAATGAGTGAAACGCCAGATCAAACCTGCAGAACTAAAAGCATTAGAGTCTAAACCGTCATTAGATGGATCCGATGTGGAACCTTCAAGGGTTAAACTGTGATTTTTAGCTTCAGGAATGTGAGGATGTTGATCCGCTGCCAGTTCTTACATTAGACAAAGTGGGATCATTTCATCATAAAGATTCTTTTCTATAAACACGGTTCTGGAGGCTTTTAGAGAGATTCATCCTCACATTCTTCATCCTCTTTAACCTCCTTCATTCAAAGATAAACTAGAGTCGACTGCAGGTTAGAAGCATAAAGATTAGTTCATATTTCACATCAAACCTCTTTACTCTAAATATGAACACGTTGATTCATATTTTTTAGAAATTATAGTTCAACTGAATTTGATCCTTTAAGACTTGAACAGAAACTGAAGCTAAACAACCAAATATTCTGCATTTTCTAACTAAGAAAGTAATTTAACAGTTAAAGCTTCCTGTTGGCAGCACAAGGCTTGTATGGTTTCATATTTATGGCATTTTACATGAAACATTACATTTATTTTCATCAATATTAATAATAATATTTACTATATATGTGTATATATAAAAAATAAAAATGATAATATAATAATGACTATTTTTATTTATATATGTAAATAATAATAATACTTATTATTATTAGTAGTAGTATTATTGTATAATTAGATTATTGATATATATATATAAAAGATATTTGCTAATATATAAAATATATAAAGATATAATAATAATAATAATAATAATAATAATAATAATTATTATTATTATTATTATTATTATTATTATTATTATTATTATTATTATTACTATTATTATTATTATTATTATTATTATTAGCATTATTATTATTATTATTATTATTATTATTTGCATTATTATTTGCATTATTATTTAAACAATTTTTAAAAAAATTATACGCAGGAAAATTATTGAATTTTTGAGGTAAACAACAAAATAAATCACCAGAAAACCAGATAAAATAATAAAAAACACCAAAAAATTCAGATCAAATGAAGGAAAAACAACAAGTAGAACAAAAGAAAATAGAAAATAAAACGATTAAGACTTGGATAAAAATAATATTATGAACAGTAAATAATTCATAAATAAATAAATAAATAAATAATAAAGGGTGAAAGAGAATAAAACAAACCAGTAAAATTAAATTAAATTAATGACACTACATAAATGTAAGTCTAAAAAAATGTTCTATATCTTTGTGTCGACCAGATTTCTCCAGTTAGACGACTTCTAAACTGATCACATGATCTCTATGTTTATTTTAACATAGAACTATTTTAAATGACCACAATGATCAAATAAATGTGTTTTCTGATGTTTAACTGCAGTTTATCTGGTTAAAAATGAGGTTTTAGGGTAAAATTCCAGATTTTCAGTAGAAATAAACATTAAAACTCTCTGTGGATCTTTTCCAGCTTCTTTTAGCTCTTTGCTTTTAAATTCACTGATCAGTTCAGTCTGTTCTGATCTAATTAATCTCTTTATCAGAAAAACGCTCCGATCAATAAACTTCATGCTGAGAATAAACTGATTAAACAGATTCAGCAAAAGCTAAACATCTGTGAGGCTGAAATATTTCAGTCTGTCGGCTCGTTTTCCCCAAAAAAGATTAAACAAACCTCAAAACACTAACTAACCTGAAGGAGGCAGCAGGTTTGTTCATTTAAAGATATTTAACCTTTAATTATCTGGTAATTGATCACCTGAAGAAGAGGAACAGCTGATCTCTGACTGTGTGCTGCTGCCACCTAGTGGACAAAACTGTGACACAAAACAGCTGAAATAAAAACTACAGACAGAAAACAAACCGAAAATGAAGCAAAAGCACCAAAAATCGACATAAAACACATGAAATAAGACAAAACCTAAACAAACTGACCAGAAAGACTTTAAAAATTACCAGAAAATGAGAAAAATTAATGAAAGTCGTCCACGATAACAACTAAAGGTGTTAGATGCAAAAAAAAACACCACATAGACGCCTAAAATGAAACATAAAATGACCAGAAAGTGACATAAAGCAGCATGACTGATGATGAATGATGCAAAGAATACGACAAAGACACTAAAATAAGACAAAACTGGAGCAAAATGACATGAAAGTGATATAAAATGACCACAATGGATGATGTGACATGCAAAACTACAAAGACATTAAAATTACCCAAGAAATGGACCTTTAAAATAAAAGTGACACAAGACACCCAGAAAGTGAATAAAAAAGACAATAAAATGACACAAAATGAACAGAAATTGACTTTAACTGAACAGAAAGGGACACAAAATCAACAGAAAGTCAATAAAATGACCAATATGATAAAAAAGTGACTTTAAATGACTAGAAAATGGCACAAAATGACCCCAACTGAGGACGTGACATGCAATAAAAAATGAAAAAACACTAAAATGAGACACAAAATGACCAGAAAGAGGCACAAAACGAACAAAATATGACATTAACTAACCAGATTTGAAATGAACAGAAAGTGATGCAATTACCAAAAACTGACCTGGAATTACCAGAAATTGACACAAAATGAACAGAATGTGACTTAAAATGACCACAGCTGACGATGTGACACGCAAAAAAAGCAAAACTGCTAAAATGAGACATAGAATGAAGAAAATGTGACTCATAACAACCAGGAAATGACACAAAATGATCAGAAAGTGAAAAAAAATGACCAGAAAATTACTGAAGTCTTAAGAGAGTGACAAAAAAATAGCAAAAAAGACTTACAAAGATCAGAAAATGACTTAAAATGATCAAAAGGTGACTTTAAATTACCAGAAACTGTCATAAAATGACCACAGCTGATGATTAGATAAGCAAAAAAAATGCATAAACACTAAAATGAGACACAAAATGAACAAAATGTGATTTTAAATGACCAGAAAGTGACATAAAACTTTGATGAAACATCTCAGTTTTAATTTTAACGCTGGTCTGTTCATTTAGAGATGTTGAATCTTTTAATTATCAGATAATTGATCACCTGAAGAACAGCTGATCTGCTGCTCCCACCTAGTGGACAAAACTTAACATTACAGCTGGAAAATAAAAAGCTTTATTTCAGTTACAGCTTCACTGGACAACCCGAACTGAGCTTTTAGTTTAAACTTGTGTTTTATCATCATTATGATTTATTTACTTATTTATTATTGTTGCTCTTTAACCCCCCAGAGGTTTAAATCCAGTTTAAATCCAGTTTAAATCCAGTTTAAACCAGTGTAGTGCCCACAGTGACCAGCAGGGGGAGACTCAGACTGTTTCTGGACAACAAGGGGAAAATAAAAAGATAACAAAGTGTCATTTTAATGTGAAAAAACAAACTAAATTAAAGGAATAAAAGTGTGAAACACTAAAACCACCGACTGATAATTTATAATGCTAATTAAAGTTCAACAGAAACTACAGGTGGTATCCTAGCAACCGTCTCTCTCTATTTTCTTTCTCTTCAAAATGTCTTCAAGGCTGTTTTTGGACAATAAGAAAATAAAGCGTCTACAATCACAGGAATTTATTTAACTCTTTGGTGAAAAACTGTATCAGTGTATAGTTTTAATAGAAGGATTTAAAGTCAGAGTTTATTTGGTGCAAAATGAGGTCATGAGGTGCTAAAAACGACTACAAACACAGAGATGCAAACAAAAATTACTGCCAAGAGACAAAAAACAGTCGCTGAGTGACGCTGAACGACAACAAAGACACACAAAACAACCACAAAACAACTAGAGAGACGTGAAACAACCACAAAGACACACAAAGTGATAGTAGAGAGACGCAAAATCTCCATAAAAGGACAAAAAATAAAGACAAAATGAAAGCAAAAGACACGAATGGACCACAGAGAAAAGCAAAATAAACACAAAGACATCAAGTGATGGAAAGAGATGCAGAATGACCACAAAGAGACACAAAAAACACAGACATTAAATGATACAAAATGATGAGAAAAAGACACAAAATGACTACAAAAAGACACAAAGTGGAACAAAAAGACACAAAAAGACCACAAGAAACACAAAATGACGCAAAATTACCACAAAGAGATGCAAAATCACACAGACACATGAAGACACAAAAAACACAACAAAACACAAAATGACCACAAAAAGACACAAAAAGGCAGAAAATGACTGTATATAAACGTAAAATGACCACAGAAAAACAAAATAAGCGTGAAGACACAGAATGAGCTCTATATGAGGCTAAAGTCCTCAGAGACACACAGTTTCCAGAGAGAAAGTAAACTTCTAACAAACCTCCACTGATTGACTCAGTGAGACAGAAACTAAACCATGGAGGACGTTTGTTTCCTTCATTAGAGCTCAGAGTGACTCAGAGGAAGCAGATGTTCAGATGATGATTCATGGATTCATTCCTAAAAACGTTGCTGTGTTTGAGTCAGACGTCTGACTGGAGGAACACCGAGGAGCTGATTTACTCTGATGATTAACGTTCTCTCTGAGCCTCGGGCTGATCTCCACTCTGTCTGCTGCAACATAAACAACTTCCTCATTCTGACGATGATTCTGTTCAAGTTTGAAGAAAGTTTCAGCTCAATTATCAAGATTACAAGATTCCCGATGTCCACGCCACGTTGTAGAGACGTGTCAACAAGACAGTCCAACAATGTCCAGAGCCTTCAGCATCTCAGGGTGGATCTCATCCACACCTGGAGGAGCTTCTTAACTACCTCAGCAACCTCTGCCATGGATATGGATGAAGATTCCCCCTGAGTCTTCAGGCTCCGCCTCCTCTACAGAGGACGTGTTTACTGGGTTCAGGAGTTTCTCAAAGTGCTCTTTCCACCACAAGATGATGTCCCCAGTACAGGTCAACAGTTCTCCACCCGACTGCACACAGCCTGGTCAAAGCCCTGCCTCCCCTTCCTGAGGCGTCCAACGGTTTGCCAGAACTTCTTCAAGGCCAACCAAAAGTCCTTCTCCATCGCCTCCCTGAACTCCTCCCACACCTGAGTTTCAGCTTCCACACCTGCTGCAGCTGCCGTCCTTTTGGCCAACCGGAACCTGTCAGCTGTTCAGGAGACCTCTGAGCCAACCAGGCCTCAACAGCCTCCTTCTTCAGCCTTCCCTCACTGCTGGTGTCCACCAGGTTTTTGGTTTCCCACCATGACAGGAACCAGTGACCTTCAGGCCTCAGCTCCTAACAGCTGCTTCTACATTGGAGGCTTTGAACATGGACCACTCAGACTCCATGTCCCCAACCTCCCCCAGGATGCAGGAGAATCTCTTCTGGAGGTGGGAGTTGAAAACCCCATGGACAGGGTCCTCCACCAGATGTTCCCAGTTCACCTTCACTACAGGTTTGGGTTGACCAGGTCTGTCCAGCAGCCTTCCATCAGATCCAACTCTCCACCAGGTGGAGATCCGTTGACAGCTCTGTTCCTCTCTTCACCCGAGTGTCTGAGACATTCAGCTGCAGGTCTGATGATACGACTATGAAGTCCATCATGGACCTTTGACCTAAGCTGGTCTGGTACCAGGTACTGATGAGAACCTGATGCTCCAACATGGTGTTTGTTATGACCAGTCTATGATTAGCACAGAAGTCCAATAACAGAACACCACTGGGGTTCAGATCAGGCCGTTCCTCCCAGTCACCTCCTCCAGGTTCCTCCGTTATTCCAAGGTGAATGTTGAAGTCCTCCAGGAGAACTATGGATCTCCAGACGGTCCCCCTTCCAGGAACCATCCAGAGACTCCAAGAAGGCTGAATACTCTGAACTGCTGTTTGGTGCATAAGAACAAACAACAGTCAGAGTTTAACCCACAACCCTCTGGTTCTCCAGGGAGAACTCCAACAAAGCAGCGTTCAGCTGTGGGTTCCTGAGTTTCCTCACACCCACCCAGATCCTCTCACCCTGGGCAACTCCGAAATGGAGAGAGTCCAACCCCTCTCCAGGATTCTGGTTCCAGAACCTTTGCTGTGCATGGAGATATATCTAGCCGGTATCGCTCCACCTCCTGCACCAGCTCAGGTTCCTTCCCCACCGGTGAGGTGATGTTCCACCAGAGCTAGTCTACGCCACCAGGGGGCGGTGCGCCTAGACGCCTGTTCCTGCCGACTGCCTGGTGGTCATAGCACCCGATCCTGGTCTCCTGTCCAGTGAGAGGTGGACCTTCTGGGTGGTGACCTCGTGTTTCTTCTTCTTTTTGACCAATTTTTGATACATTTTTGGTTCATTTTGGACACATTCTTTATTGTCAATTTGGAAAAAATTGTAACAATTTTGGACCAGTTTGAGTAATTTTGGAGTTGATTTTGACCAAATTGTGTCATTTTTGTGTCACTTCTGACCAATTCTGAGTCACGTTTGACAAAAGTTTCAGACCATTTTCAGCATGTTTTTGTTGAACAAATTTTAAAAAGAATTGACAATTATCGAGTCATTTTTGACAAATTTTGACCAATATTTGAAGAATTCTTTAAAAAAAAAATTTTTAACCAAATTTGGACCAGTTTGTTCGTAATTTTTGACCTATTGTCACATTTGACAAAGTTTCAGACCAGCATGTTTTTGTGGGACTTAAACACTTTTTGCATATTAAAATGAAATTTATCAATAAATAAAAAAGGTTATTTCAGAGTAAAGAGTCAGACGGTTTAATGTGGTAAAGATTTATTGATGTTAAAATGCTTCGGAGCTTCTTCACAGTCAAGAGTTTTCTGTCCAGTGAATAAAAACTGGAGAGTCCGAGTCAAACGCTCAGAAACATCCTTTAATCATCAAAATAAAATAAAACATCTGAAAGGAAGCAGTCTTTAAGTCTTTGTTATCGTGGCTACGCAAAAAAAAAAAAAACACAAATGAAACTCTGTTAAGTTTTATGGCACCGATTCAGGCTGAGTCCCGTGTTTAGTGACGACAGAAACTATTTACAATTAAAAAACCAACAGAGAACCAAAGAATGAACAGAGGTGTTTAAAAATAGTGCTGAACGACATAAACTATGTACAAGCTGACATCAACATATTAAATATATCAAACATTTCTGCCGTAGAAAAAAGAAAACGTTTCACAGAACATTTAGAGTCCAACACCTAAATGGAAAAATCTCTTTTCAGCATCTTTTCTTCGACTCGGCTGATTATTTACAGGAAACATTCAGAACTGCATCCGTCCAGAAGAAGATCGAAAACTCACATTTGGTTTTTATCTCGGTTTGTTTCTGTGTGTAGAACCTGAAAGATCTGAACCTGAAGACTCGTTTAAAGGACGATTCTGATCACTTTAAACCTGCAGAGTTTCAATTTTATTAATTTATTATGATTTTATACATGAATTATTTTACTTTTGCTCCTCAAACAAACATTTATCACCAAAAATCTACGTCCATTTTCATCCAAACACTTGAAAATCATTAAAAATTTAAAGAATTCAACCATTTCAGAACCTTAATGTCGACCAATTTTTTTGGGTCATTTTTGAACAATTTGAGTAAATTTTGACCAATTTTGAGTCCCAATTTTTGACCAATTTTTTGAGTCATTTTGGACACATTTTTTTTATTTTCTTCATCATTTTAAAAAAATGTAAATAATTTTGGACCAATTTTTGAGTAACTTTAAACTTTTTTTAAACCAATTTCTGAGTATTTTTTGACCATTTTTGAGTTATTTTCAAGCAATTTTTAAGTCATTTTTGACCAATTTTTGGTTCATTTTGGACACATTTTTGTTTTCTTTGTCATTTTGAAAGAAACGAAATAACTTATACACATTATTGAGTCATTTTGAGTTGATTGTGACCATTTTTGAGTTATTCTTGCTAAATCTTTTAGTTTTTCACCATTGAGTCCTTTTGAACCAGTTATTGAATAATTTTTGACCAATTTTTTTTTTCATTTCTTTATTTTGAAAAAAAAATTAAATAATTTTTGGCCAATTTTTTCCATTTGTTTGCTATTTTGAAAAAAATTAAATAATTTTTGACCAAGTTTTGAGTCATTTTGGACACATTTTTACTTTATTTGTCTTTTTTTTTTTTGACCAGTTTTTAAGTAAATTGTGACCAATTTTCGAAGTCGCTTTGGAGCAGTTTTTGTGTCAGCTGTGAGTCATTTTTGATGAATATTTGAGTAATTTTTTAACCAATTGTTTAGCAATTTTTTGACAAGTTCTTGGCTGAGTTGAGTCACTTTGTAGAAATTTTAAGTCATGTTCAGTAAAAGTTTCAGACCATTTTCAGCATGTTTTTGTTGCACACAAATTTGAAATTGTGGACAAATTTCCCAAATAATTTTTTGATAATTTGTCAGTAAATTTTTTGCCACTTTGGACATTAATTTTGAGTCATTGTTTCAGACATTTTGACCAATTTTTGACCGATTTAAGACAAATATTAAACAATTCTGGACATTTTTTTTTTTTAAATCTGTATTTTTTAACTTTTTTTTTTTAAATCAAATTTTGATTAATTACCGGACAGTTTAAATTTTCTGGATGTGTCTGTCATTTTAGACAAACATAATTTTGGACAAGTTTTGTCACTTTGGACAAATTTTGGATTGTTTCAGTTATTCTGAACAATTTTTTAAAAATCTTTTAGGACTGGTTGTCATTTAAGATGAATACTGAATAATTTTGCACCAAATTATGAGTTTTACAATAAAAAAAATCTTGATTTATTTTGAACAATGAATCATTTTGATCAACTTTTGGGTCAATCTGAACCAAATTTTTGGTCATTTTGGGAAAATTTTGATGAATTTTCAAACAATTTTTCAGGAACTTTTGACAAATTTGGAGATATTTTGTAGAATCGACCATCAGAAAAACCAGAGGATGAAAATGTTGGAGATTAAAGTTTGTTTCCTTAATTCATGTAAAAATCCGGTTTTCTGTTGAGAAAACTGGAGCTTTTTTCTGGTTTCCTTGAATCTAAAACAGAGATAAACAGTTCAAGTTATTATAGAGGCATTAATAGAAACACAGCAGGTGGAAATAAACCAGAATCTTCCTTTAAAACAAGAAAACTCAGACGTCTGAGGAGGAAATCTGAGATGAGGATTCATGAACCTCCAGTTATTTAAATCCTCCACAGTAAATGATTTATGATCGAGTCCCTCTGAAGATTTACATTTTCTTTTCTTTGTACAACAATCAAGAAACGTGTTGCAGGACATGAATAAATATGGAGAATTAATCCTCTAATCTTTAAAAGGAGAAGGAAGAATCAAAACAAAGAATTCAAGTGGAGGAGGAACATCTGAAGAATAAAGTGCAGGATCAGTTTGTAAGCAGACTTGAGGTTTTCTACGGGTTTAATCTCAGCGCTGAAAAGCCTCCAACAGAGAAACGGCTGAAAGTTTTACATTCTGGAGACCAGAGTCGGTCTGGATCAGATACAAAGCAAACATCTGGAGGAGAACCTGAGCTGCAGTCCTTTAGTTTCTGGACTTTCTGCTGACTTTTGGACGTTCGTCAGGTGGAAACTATTAAACAGACACAAATCTGATGCTTGGTTTGTCCTTTAACTGACTGAAAATGATGAAAAATGTCCCGTTTTATGTGACTAATGTTAAATAACATTCATGGACATAGTATTTGACTAATTTTACCCAAATTTCGATTAATTTTGGACAAACTTTAAGTCATTTTGGACCAAATTTGACAGTTTTTATATATAATTTGAATCATTTTGAACAATATTTTCAGACATTTTGACAATTTGAACCAAAATTTCAAGTATTTTGGACGAAATTTGGTAAATCTTTAATAATGTGAGTCATTTTGGACATTTTTAGGTTTATTTTGGACCAAATATTGAAGAATTTTGGGCACATTTTTGTCACAGAATTTGCTCACTGAGCATTTTTGACCACATTTTTACGCATTTTTAGCTCAAATGTGGATTTGTTTTGTACACATTTTGAATCATTTTGGTCCAAGTGTTTGGTGACGTTTGTCACAGAGAAATTTTGATGAATTTCGTAGAAATTTTAGGTCATTTCAGACAAATTTTGATAAATTTTCTACATATTCTGAGTCATTTTGGACATTTTCAGACATTTGTGACAATTTCAGTCATTTAGGACATTTTTAGATTCATTTTGGACAAGTCATTCTGGACCAAAATTTCAAGTATTTTGGACCAAATATTGAAGAATTTTTGAAAATTTTTGTCACATTGAAATTTTGACTAATTTTGGACCAACTTTTATTATTTTTGGACAAATTTTGATTAATTTAATCAAAATTTTAGGTCAATCTGGACAAGTTTTGATTCTTTTTGGACAAATTTTGACTCATTTTGTAAATGTTTTGATTATTTTTGGACAAATTGTGATTCATTTAACCTAAATTTTAGGTCAATCTGGAAACAGTTTGATTATTTTTGGACAAATGCTGATTTAGTGTCAATTTTAGCTCAATCTGGACCAGTTTTGATTATTTTTTATCATATTTTTTGTCACATTTAACAGGTTTTGAACTGCAGTCTGTTGGTCTCCAGCAGCTTCTCCTTCTTTCTTTCTACATTCATGAGGTGGAAACTGCATGACACTAATTATCCATAAATCTGCTGCTTATTTTCTCATTTAACCCATAAAACATCTCGATTAACCAAAAATCTCTTCAGATTCTGATCACAGAAGACAAAGAAAAGCAGCAGACGAGGACGTTTCTGATGATATTAACTCACATTTTCTTCTTCATGTTGCACCAAATATAATCTAATCCTTCATGAAACTCTCCATTTGTAGTATTTCTAACTGGTGTTCGGCGATGTATCTGAGCACAGATCTATAAAATAACTCACATTTAGGTTGAAATAAACTGAGAACTCTTCACTGCATTATTGTAAACAAAGAACTCATAATATGATAATTGGACTAAAATCCCTCCGACGGCTGTGAACTGAAAGGAACCAACACGTTAGTTGTGTGTCTGTTGTGTTGTTGGGTTTGTAAGGCTGCTGCAGTCAGTAGTGGGTCTCTGCTGGAGGTCAGAGGTAGAAGCCGGTGGCCGGCGGGTCGGCGAGGCTCGGGAGCGTCTCCGGTACCGGCAGCTGGACAGCAGGTGGCGCCGGTCCGTTACCGTTGGGTAGAGAACAGCCAGACGGGTAGGAAGTGTTCAGGATGCAGCCGTTCTCCATCTGCACCAAGAAACAGGAAGTTATTCACTGTTTAAGCCTCTAAGCAGCACTTTGTCTCATTTTAACTCACTGTAGGTTCATTTTCACTGCTATATAAAGAAACAGAACAAAATGAGGAAGACAGAACTCAGAAATGTCTTCTGTCAGGAAGACATAAACATACATTTGAGTCAATTTGGGCAAATGATTCATTTAGAAGAAGCTTCAAGACATTTTGCAGAAGTTTCAAATAGTTTTGAACAAAGTTTTGATTATTTTGCCAAAAAGTTAAAGCAAATAGTTACCTAAAAGTAATAAATATTGAGCTAAATGTACTAAGTAGCTAGCTAAAAGTGAGAAACAGTTCACGTTAGAGTAATAAAAAGTTAGCTAAACATAAATAGTTAGCTAAGTAAAAAAAAAAAGCTAGCTGAACTCAGTAATACTTAGCTCAAAGTAACAAATAGTTCCCTAAAAATAAAAAATAGTTAGCTAAACTCAATAATACTTAGCTAAAAGTAATAAAGAATTCCCTAAAATTAAGAAATAATTAGCTAAAAGTAATAAATAGGTGGCTAAAAGTAACAAAGAGTTAGCTATACATAACAAATACTGAGCAAAAAGTAAGAGATAGTTAGCTAAAAGTAAATAATAGTTGGCTAAACACAACAAATAGTTAGGTCAAAGTAATAAATAGGTGGCTAAAAGTAACAACCACTTAGCTAAAAGCACATAATAGTTAAAAGCAACAGTTAGCTAAAAGTAAAAAAAACAGTTAAACATAAGAGTTAGCTGAATGTAACAAATAGTAAGCTAAAAATGAGAAATAGTTAGCTGAAAGTAATAAGTGACTAAAACTAACAAGCAGTTAGCTAAACATAAATGGTCAGCTAAAAGCAATCAATAGTTAGCTAAAAGTAACAAATAGTTACCTAAACAAAACCAACAGTTAGTTAAAAGTTTTTTTTAAAAAAGTTAGCTACAAGTAAATAATAGTTGGCTAAACACAACAAATAGTTAGGTCAAAGTAATAAATAGGTGGCTAAAAGTAACAACCACTTAGCTAAAAGCACAAAATAGTTAGCTAAAAGCAATAGTTAGCTAAAAGTTTAAAAAAAACAGTTAAACATAGCAGTTAGCTGAATGTAACAAATAGTAAGCTAAAAATGAGAAATAGCTAGCTGAAAGTAATAAGTGAATAAAACTAACAAGCAGTTAGCTAAACATAACAAATGGTTAGCTAAAAGTAACCAATAGTTACCTAAACAAAACCAACAGTTAGCTAAAAGTAAAAAAAAAAAAAGCTAGCTACAAGTAAAAAATAGTTGGCTAAATATAACAAATAGTTAGCTAAAGGTAATAAATAGGTGGCTAAAAGTAGCAACTAGTTAGCTAAAAATACATAATAGTTAGCTAAAAGTAAAAATTAGGAAGTTAGGGAAAAGTAAGAAATAGTTAAACATAACAGTTAGCTAAATGTAACAAATACTAAGCTAAAAGTGAGAAATAGCTGAAAGTAATAAATAAGTGACTGAAATAACAAATAGCTGTACATAACAGAGGGTTAGTTAAATGTAACAAATAGCTTAATTTAAAAGATTGTTAATTAAAAATAAATAATAGTCAGCTAAATATAACAAATAGTGGGCTAAAAGTAATTACTATTTAGCTTAAGGTAACAAATAATTAGCTAAAAGTAATCAACGGTTAGCTAAAAGCAATCAATAGTTAGCTAAAAGTAACAAATAACTAAAGGTCAGAAATAGCTAGACATAACAAGTAGCTAGCTCAATGTAACAAATAGTTTACGAAGATGAAGAAATAATTACCACAAAAAGTAGTAAATAATAAGCTAGCTATTTATTTTTTATATTTAAATACAGTAAAGTAATGTTTTAGCCAAAAGTATTAGCTAATACTATTTACTAGTTTTAGCTAATTATTTTATTCATTACCTTTGGCTAACCGTTTATTTGTTGTCATTTAATCGTTACTTTTAGCGGTTACTGTTAACTAATTATTTATAATAAAAACATAAACAACAAGTTCAAATTTGATTCCTGCGGGAACCATCTTAGGCTCAGAAAGTTCCTCCACAGAGGCAATGGTGAAGAATCCCACAAAGTTCCTCAAGGCTCTTCAACTTCGAAGAGTGAACATGAGATTCAGCTAACAGCTCTTAAAAACAAAATAACTATGAAGGCCTTAATTACACTTGGTGCTTCTAAAAGCTAGAGCAGGTTCTGATTTCAGCATCGTATCAGCTGGTCTGTGTTTCAGCCTCCTCACCTTACTGTGACTGGGGTCATGTTGGATCTCGGAGGCCACCATGCCGTAGTGGTCCAGCTGCCTGCAGGGCTTCCCCACCCCCAGGATCTGCTCCAGGGAGGCGTTGGGCGGCGGACACTGCGACAGGCTGGACAGAACCTGGGCCAGCGGTACCGGGATCGGCTCCGGCTGCCGTTTGTGGTTCATCCCCTGGAAGGACGAAACCGTGGCCTCGGCCGCCTGCTGCTGCCTCCCAAACAAACCGCTTCCGCCCAAAGTGTAATCCGCATTGTCAATTTCGGGCACGCTATAATCCATGCACGACTCTAGTGAGGTGTTTGTCAGAGGTTTTTGGCTGTTGTCCAGGCAGGAAGTGCCGCCCAGACCCTCGCTGAATCCGAAGTCCTGCCACTGGGTCTTCCCTGCCGGATGCTCCCTGCCTGAGAGGCCGCTCAGTCCGTTGAGGTTGGCCTTCTGTTTGGGATGGCACTGCTGGGGGAGCTGCTTCTGGATCCGGGCCTGGTAGTGTTGGTGCTGCTGATGGAGGTCCAAGTCCGAGGTCTTGTCGCTGAAAACAGTCTGCGGAGTGTTGAAGTGTTCCAACTGAATCCCTGTGGTGGCCAGAATGTCCTGCGCCGTCCACTGTCCGTTGGGGATCGGCTGGTTCTGCAGCAGATCTCCGTTAGCTAACGTGTTCGCCAGCCGGTTGCCCTGCTGGGTCCAGTCGTGTGACACTTTAGCAGTTCGCATGCTGAGGTGCTGCTGCATCTGCTGCGACAGCTGCACGATGGGAGTCTGCCCCACCAGAGGAGGCTTACAGTGAGGAAACTGCATCTGCATGTTAGCATCGGGCGGAGGGTTGCTTCCAGCCAGTGACACCGTGGAGGAGCTGACTGAGGAGGTGCTGGGAGGCGCCTGAGCGCCGTGATCCGAGGAATCGGTCTTCCCCTCTATGGAGTCGTAGATGTAGGACAGGATCTCGTCGTTTGTCAGCAGGTCGTCCAGCGTCGGCACTCGTTCCGGGTCCATCTCGACTCGGATCATCCGCTCATCCAGCAGCAGCAGCTCCAGGTCCTCGGCACTCAGTCCGAGACCCTCCAGAGCTCCGAACAGGTCGCCGTTGGAACAGCTGCCCTCGTCAGCGTCCACGACCCCCTGACCCTCCAGAGAGAGCGAGTCCAGGGTGGCCAGCAGCGGATCAAAGCTGGTTCCGGCCTCGGTGACGCCCAGAGGCACCGCTCCGTTGGCCGGTTCGTCCAAGCTCCTCCTCAGGCCGGAGGGTTCTGGGTCGGAGAAGCCCATCTGCTCCCCAAAGAAGCTGCTGTGGAACGACATCTTGGGCTCCAGGGCTGGCTGGCAGACATACACCGACTCGTCCTGGCTCATCAGTGCCCCCAGCAGGGAGCCGGGGTCCACGCCGTCCCTCACCAGCCGATCCGTCCGACTCTTCTTGGACTTGCTGCCGTTCTTCTCCGGACCTCCGTCCCTGAAGCCGGCGATGGGATGGTTGGACTGGTAGAGCAGCGCCTCACCTGTAGCGTAAGTGAAAGGTAGATGCATGGAGCGCTTACGCAGGTGTTCGCCTCCTTCTTCATCCCTGCAGAAACAGGAAACAGAATTATTATCTGGAGACCTCAACATGGAAACACACTGACAGTAGATCTAAGTAGCTAGCTAGAGTTTGGGTCTCACCCCCTGTCCATGTCTGAGGGTGTCATCGGTGCTTTTGTGAATCAGTCTTTGCATAAATCCAATCCAAGCTTGGTAAATTATTATTTTTGCTGAAAACTATTATATCTACCCACATATTGAGATATTATCCATCTGATTACCAAAGCCCTGATTTGAAAGATACGCTATCTCTTAACAAAAATTGTAAAAATTACACCATTTATCAAAACAAAAAGATTTGGTGGATTTTTAACTTTCCGACAGTCCTAGAATGAACTATGTGATGTAAAATTAACCAAAACTTAAGCTAAAAATCACGATATTTCATCAACTTCACATTATGCTACATGTTTCATTGTGATATTTGACAAAAATAAACCGGTTACGCCGTAAAAAACTAGAAATTCTGATCTCCTCAACTCAGCTGAGAGGCCACGACTGACTCGGCTGTGACCAACAAAAATTCGAACTTCTCGGTTGAACTGCAGGCAGTGTTTCCACAGAGAGACTGAGGAAAACTTAACATATCTGAGTGATATAATAAATACAGCATGGCTCAGAAACAGTGAACAGAGAAGCAAGCTGTTGGAGATCCATCCAGCATGGTGAAACATCTTTCTACTGATGATGAGCAGAGTAGAGAGGAAAAGTCTATATAGACTCGAAACATGGAAATAGTTAAATATTTGTAGTATAACACCTGTGGACAACGACCAACCAACTCAAAATTTGACTAAAAAACATCCAAAATGGCTCAAAAATTGACATTTGAAACTAATTTTGAGTCATTTTGGACACATTTCAAATAATTTTGGACATTTTTTGAGTTATTTTAGACAATTCTTAAGTTAGTTTGGATAAATTTGTATGACTTTGGACACGTTTTAAATGCAGCATGGCTCAAAAACGGTAAACAGAGAAGCAAGTTGTTGGAAGATACATTTAGCATGGTGAAACATGGAAATAGTTCAATATCTATAGTATGTGGAACATCTGTGGACACTTGGAAAAATATTGGACATGATGGCTCCAGGTCAATGATTTACTTTGTACTTTTGTTTGATTTTGGGAGTCATTTTTGACACCTTTTGAGCCATTTCAACACTAACAATATTTAGGTCATTTTGGACAGTTGAGGTTTTTTTTTGGACCAGTCCTTGTCAGTTTGGGCAAATTTTGACCCATTTTGAAAACCTTTTGAGTAATTTTAGACAAGTTATTTTCATTTTGAACAATTTCTCAGCAGTGGTTTGGCAGATTTCTGTAATTATGGAGACTTAATTAGTCATTTTCAACAACTTATGAGTAGGGTTTTGGGCAATTTAGGACCAGTTTTTGTCATTTTAGAGACTTTAAGTCATTCTGAACAGGTTTTTAGTCATTTTGGCATGGTGTCTATATTATAACAAACCTATCTGGTACAATTTGGTGGTCGATGACAATATACACATTCAACAGTTTGGGGTCACTTAGAAATGTCCTTATTTTTGAAAGAAAAGCAGTTTTTTTTTTCAATGAAGATAACATTAAATGATTGATAAATCCAGTGTAGACATTGTTAATGTAGTAAATGACTATTCTAGATGGAAACAGCTGATTTTTAATGGAATATCTCCATAGGGGTACAGAGGAACATTTCCAGCAACCATCACTCCTGTGTTCTAATGCTACATTGTGTTAGCTAATGGTGTTGAAAGGCTCATTGATGATTAGAAAACCCTTGTGCAGTTATGTTAGAACATGGATAAAAGTGGGAGTTTTCATGGAAAACATGGAATTATCTGGATGAACCTAAACTGTTGAACGGTGGTGTATCCTCTGGTTACGTACAGCAGAGGCCTCTGGGTGGCGATGATGTAGTCCGGTTTTCCGTTCTTGTAGACCAGTCTGGCGTTGGCCTGGACCCACTTCCATCGGTTCTCCTTGGTGAGGAGCCTGAACACCGTCAGACCACTTTCTCCAGTTTTCATCACTGCAGAAACAAAAACAAAGTTAAACTCAAATAAAAAAAAACATGAATCAAGTAAAACAAAAGCAGCTGGAGGTGACTGAAGGACAAAAACTTATCAATACTCAACAATTTCGGACACTTTATTATTCATTTTGGTCAAGTTTTCTGATACTTGGCACAGATTTGTGTCATTCTGACACACAGTGAACAGTTTGTAGGTCATTTAGGACCAGTTTTTGAGACATTTTGAACAAGTTATTTTCATTTCAGACATATCTTGACTCCGTTTTAGCAGATTTCTGCCATTTTGAACAATTTCAGAGTAATTTTTGGACATTTTATTATGCATTTTGTACAAGTTTCAATATACTTTGAACAGATTTCTGTTATTTTGACACACTCAACAGTTTGTGGGTTATTTAGAACCAGTTGTTCTCATTTTGGAGACATTTTGAGCCAGGTTTTGGTTTACTAAGAACCAGTTTTCCATCATTTTGGTCACATTTTTTGTCATTTTGGACACATTTTCTATCATTTTGGACACATTTTTTGTCATTTTGGACACCTTTTCTGTCATTTTGAAGACTTTTTCTGTCATTTTGGACACATTTTGAAGCCTTTAGAACTGTTTGTTGTTGCTACTATGCCATAAAATGAACCTTTCAGAGCTGCTTCATACCGTTTTCTGTCTTTATAAACATCTCTGACCTGCTGGCCTCATATCTGACCTCTGCGGTGTTTATTCTGTCGTATGGATCATCGGCCTCGGAGGCTTCGCTCTGCTGGATTTGTGAATCCTCGGCTCTGGCAGCTCTGCAGCTTTGCTCAAGCTGCTCCCTAATCCAGCAGGATTACTCTGAAAGCTGTCTGAACTCTGTGACCAGGTTGGTTCGTCCAGACCAACTTTTCTGACGGACTGAGACTGAAATAGCGACGCTAATCTGACAGAAACGATCCAGCAAACATCAGTCCTCTGCAGCCACGTCTGGAGAGTTCACAGGAAAATACATTTCAATTATTTAGCATGTTAGCTTAGCATTACATGCTCATTTTTAACTGTGGGAAGTTTTCTCAGATGAGCTGAGTTTGGGATCCATTATTTACACGTCAGTGAATACGCTAATAACAGAAAAATACATAAAAATAACAAAAAAAAAAAACAAAACAAGAGAAATTCATGGTGATAATAACAGTAAATGTCAGTAAAATAATTCCATTTTTAGCTGTTTTAAAGCCTTTAACCACAACTCTAGGACCGGTTCTTTATTTTGGAGACTTTTTGAGTCATTTTGGACAAGTTTTTGTAGTTTTGGACAATTTTTGAGTAATTTTTTGTAATTTTAGACAAGTTTCAAAGTTCATAGGGCAGACGTTTTTTTTTTTTTTTTTTTAGTTTGGACCATTTTGTGTCATTTTGGAGACTTTTGAGTCATTTTGGACAAATTTTGAAAAAGTTTAATGTTATTTTGGACAAGTTTCCCAGAAATGCAGGGCAGGTTTCTGTCATTGCAGCACATTCTGACGTCTTTTAAACTGGTTTTGAGTCAAGTTTTGGGTTATTTAGGAACAGTTTCTATCATTTTGAACAAATTTTGAAAACATTTCTGGTCATTTTGGAGAAGTTTTTGTAGTTTTTAACATATTTTGAGTCTTTTAAACAATTTAGCAATGTTTAAGCCATTTGAGGCAGGTTTTGGGTTATTTTGGGCCAATTTTGACCCATTTTTGGAAAATGTCAAGAAATTTTAGACAATTTTGGACTAATTTTTTGGGGGAAAATTTCATTTGCTGGCAGTTTTTTGTCATTTTGAATAAGCTTCCAAGAGTATGGTACATTAAACACATTTTAACATGTTTTAAATTGGTTTGGAGTCATCATACTTGAGTCAGGTCACTTTTTGAGTTATTTCAGACAGTTTTTGTGATTTTGAATGATTTTGAAAATGTTTTTAAAACTTTTTTAAAATCATTTTTGGGCAGATTGTTGTCCTTTTTTGTCTTGTTTGAGTCTTTGGACAGGTTTTGGGTTATTTAGGGCCAGTTTTTGTCATTTTGGAGACTTCTTGTGATGCAAGACAAATGTTGACTCATTTTGGACAAATTTTCTGTAGTTTTGGACACTCTGAACAATTCAACAGATTTTCTCATTTTAGACAAACAATGACTCATTTTGGCTACATTTCTGTCATTTTTAAAATCATTTCTGATTCATTTTGGCAGATTTTAGTCCTTTTGGACACTTCTTTAGTCAGTTTGACTCATTTTGAGCAGGTTATAGGGTTAGTTTTAGTAGTTTTGAACAGTTTTATGTTCATTAATAATATCTGTGAAACAAGATTTCAAACTAAGGTCTTACAGACCACAACTATGATTAAATTTGATGTAAATTCTGAGTTATTTTTCTTGTTGACACTTCGATGTACATTCAAGCTGCTGGTCTCTACAGAAAAGTCCAGTTTTGCCGTTTCATTTGATGTGTTCAAAACTTTGCTGCTAGAATTAGTTAGAGAGCGATTCAGCTGAGAAGCAGGGATGTAAAACTGGATGCTAAAAGCTTCTACTTACTCCTGACGTGGTTTTCTGCACAGTACAACATGTCGGCTGCATGGATGAACTGATAACCAGAACCTCGAACCCTCAGTTCAGCCTCGGTGTAGCCCAACACGATCTTCCCCCTGCACAAGAAGCACAGCATGCAGTATTTAGAACATCGTTTGAGGCACGTTTTCCATGTTTATTTACAGAAAAATTCATTTTAAGCAGAAAAATACGGCACATATAACATTAAATGTACTATTCTAACAAGCTAAAGCAGAAATAAATGTGTTTTCTGTTGTAAATAGGACGCTAAATGCAGAGAAAGCCCATTTTAAATGTCAACTCTAACATGAAATGTACTATTCTACTGAGCTAAATGCAGACTTCCTTACTTTGCGTCGCAGGCGAGCGGCGTGAAGTCCAGCTTGTGTTTGGTTCTGAAGATCATGTTCTTGGTTCGGATCTCCAGGATGGACGGAGGCTGCAGAGGAGTGGCGATGGCGAACAACGCCAGCTGAGGCGGAGCTTTTCCTCCGTTTTCCTGCCGCTGGTTCTGGCCGTGAAGAAACTTTAACCGACCCTGAATGTTCAGAGCCTGGAAGCAGAACAGACAGTTTATGGAGGGGAGTCGGGTTTACGGTTATTTAGGACCCTTTTCTCTCATTTTGGGCAGGCAGTTGTCAATTTTGAATCATTTTTAGTTATTTTTGACAGATTTTTCTCATTTTTGGACATTTCTTTAGTTATTTAGGACGTTTCTAAATATTTAGGGCAGATTTCCATCATTTTGACTACTTTTGACCAGTTTTTGATCTTTTTAGGACCAGTTTTTGTCATTTCGGAGACTTTTTGAGTAATTTTTGACTGATTTTTGTCATTTTAGACACATCTTCAGTTATTTTAGACGAGTTTCTAAATATTTTGGACCGGTTTCTGTCGTTTTGAAATTTTTTTGAGTCTGGTTTTGGGTTATTTAGGACCAGTTTTTGTAGTTTTGAACAATTTTTGAGTGATTTTTGGCAGATTTTTGTCATTTAGACAAGTTTCAAAATATTTAGGGAAGATTTCCTTCATTTTGACTCATTTTGAACAGTTTTTGAGTCACGCTTTGATCTTTTTAGGAACAGTTTTGGTCATTTTGGAGATTTTATGAGTCATTGTGAACAGGCTTTTGTCATTTTTTAATAATTTTCAGTAGTTATTGACAGATTTTTGTCATGTTGGATGCTTCTTTAGTCATTTAGGACATGTTTCAACAATATTTAGGATGGATTTCTGTCATTTTGACAAATTTTTAACCATTTTTGAGTCAGATTTTGATCTTTTTAGGAGCAGTTTTTGTCATTTTTTCAGATTTTTATGTCATTTTGGATAGATTGTTTTGTCATTTTTTTAAAAACAATTTCTGAGTCATTTAAACAATTTAAAGTTATGAGGAATCCACCATGGATTCAGTTCGGTGCACTGTAAAAAAAAAAAAAAATCTGTAAAAAAAATCTGGCAGCAATTGAACCAAAAATATGTTGAAAACTGGAAGAATTCAACGTTCAAAGACTATAAAACTGGTGACAATAACAGTAAACATCAGTAGGAACCTTAAAGGACAAAAATGTCAGAAAACTCCGAGAAAAATCTGTGATTTATGTGTTTTTTCCTCCATCATTTCCATTGAATTTTTACAGGCACAGTGTCAGAATTTTTTCAGTATTTCTGTGTGTTTTGTATTGTGTTGTTTTTTACCGTCTTTAAATAAATCCAGGTCTGCAAGATAATATTTGATAAAACTGGAGCAGCTTAATTTATTAAAACTGCCAGATTAAAAATTTATGTTTATGATAATGATAATTAAATTAATAGAACTCAAAAACACTACTTTAAACAACATATTGGTGAGTCATGTGACCTACAGGTGAGTCCTGTGACCTACAGGTGAGTCATGTGACCTACAGGTGAGTCCTGTGACCTACAGGTGAGTCATGTGACCTACAGGTGAGTCCTGTGACCTACAGGTGAGTCGTGTGACCTACAGGTGAGTCGTGTGACCTACAGGTGAGTCCTGTGACCTACAGGTGAGTCATGTGACCTACAGGTGAGTCCTGTGACCTACAGGTGAGTCGTGTGACCTACAGGTGAGTCATGTGACCTACCAGGAAGCCGGAGGAGTTGTCCAGCAGGCAGCGGAAGCGACAGACGAAGCTCCTCTCCAGGAAGGAGGAGTTTTCTGGAGGAAGCTGCTCTGGGTTGTAGGTGACCAGAGAGGAGCTGCTGTCAGGCTCTATGTCTAAACAGGAAGTAAACAACAACAACAACAACAAACAATGAGTTAAAAGTTTTCACCTGAAGCTGTTTGACTGACAACAAACTGTTTCTGCTTTATTAAGCTACACATAATAAATAGATATGTAGAAATAGATCATAAAATCACAGAAAAAAAGCATTTACATGTCAACAATTAAAAACAAAAAGCAAAAATTAAATGTAAATAATCAGTAATTTAATATATAGAAATAAAAATATAATGTATATAATTTTTAATGTTTAAAAAACTTCACAACTTTTCTGATTGAAATCAATTCCTGAACATAAACTGGAATTGATTTCATTTTCTATTTTTTTCCCTTAGTATGAAGGTAAACAGCTGGTTTCTTCTTCTACTCTGTTTATTCCAGTCATCTGTACTGTAGCGCCCCCTGCTGACAGGAAACACGTCTAATGAAGCGGTTTTATTCACCTCTGGGAACGTTTATGACTAAAAACATTCCTTTTGGCTGCATCTTAAATACAGATCCAGGACCACTTCACCTCGTAAGCCACGCTGCAGATTAGCGGGTCATGTGATCAGCTTAGAGCCCCGACTGGAGGCCTGAACCATCCCATAATAATAACGTGTCTGCAGGAACACCGGAAGGAGCTTCAACCCACCATAAATATGGGATGTTTCATCTCCAAAACTCATTTAAATTATCATCAAAACTGACGTGTGCGTTAGTTATAGAAAGGCCATTTATAGAAAAACACTAGAAATGTAGATTACTGGTGGAGTTTGGGATTTTTTTTCATGTTTTACCTCCAAATTTCATGATATTAACATGGTTTCATCCTTTTTTGACACCTTAGAATTAGATTCTGGCAACAGAAAACATCGATGAGCCTTTTAAATACAGTAAAATCCCAATAAAAGACCAAAATGACCACAAAAAGACCTAAAATGACCACAAAAAGACCTAAAATCACAACAAAAAGACCTAAAATGACCACAAAAAGACCTAAAATCACAACAAAAAGACCTAAAATGACCACAAAAAGAACTAAAATGACCACAAAAAGATCTGAAATTTCATAAAGCTAAATGTTGGTGTGAAAATAAACAGGAAATGGCGGCCATCTTGGAAAATGGACACTAAATTGTACAGTTTGTTTGTTCTTGTTGGACAGTTTTGGTTCTTGTACGACAAAATAGACGGTTCTTTTGGTATTTGCAGTTCTCTGTGTTGGATATTTCCCAGTTAAACGTCCAGACGTAGCGCTACCTTGTGGTGAATCCTGGGTAATGGCGGTCGGGGCAGCTGGAGGGTTTAGGGCCCAGTGGAGGTTATTCCGGAGCTCCTGCTGGTCTTCAGTATGGACCAGTTCATAGACGCTCTGGTGCATCACATCGGTCTGAAGGAACAACAGAAACACAAGAAACAGAGGATTATACAGATGAGCTGCTAAAGGCCCCGCCCCCTTCAGGAAGGAGACTCTCTCTGTGTGAAAACATTGTGATTCTGGACAAATTCTGAGTCAGTTTGGACAAGCTTTGATTAATTTTAGACCAAATTGGAGTCATTTTTGGCAAGTTTTAATTAATTTTACACCAGCTTTGAGTCATTTTTGACCAGCTTTGAGTCATTAATAACCCTGGAAGAGGGAAGACTTCACTGTAAAGATGAGCTTTGTGAAGGAAACGTTACCTGGTGGAAGCCCAGGTAGTCCTGGATGGTGTGGGACGAGTAGAAGATGGTTCCACTGGCGGTGATGACCAGAACAAACCCGTTGAGAGCCTGAGGAGGAAGAACAGTGGGTTAGAATCAGCACAGAACTGGAGATAATGCGGCAAGAAAACTAACGTTACAAAGCTAACGTAAAAGAAAACAAACACAAAATGGTTTGAATCACGACTAAAAAAATGCCAAATCATTATAGAGCTGCAAAGTCACCCCAAAAAGACCTAAAATAACCACAAAACATGCAAAATAAACATAAAAAGAGGCTAAATTATCACGAAGACACAATATTACCATAAAAAGACGTGACACAACCAAAGAAAAAAGCAACATCACCACAAAAAGACCTAAATTTACCATAAAAAGACCTAAAATTACCACAAAAAGACCAAAAAAGACCACAAAAGGATCTAAAACCACCACAAAAACACCTCAAATCACCACAAAAGACCTAAAATGACCACAAAAAGACTTAAAATGACCACAAAAACATTCCTAATCACAACAAAGACAAAACATCTAATGATCTTCACTCATTGCTTAACTTTGGACGAGCTTTCAGTCCTTTTTGACATTTCTTTGACTCATTTTTGGACAAATTAGGAGTCATTTTATTTTCATTTTTTAATTATCTTTTTTTAGTCATTCTGGATTAGTTTTTAGTAAATTTGGATACATTTGTGCACTATTGGACAAGTTTTGTTGAAATTTATAAAAGTTGTGTGTCATTTTGGACACATTTTGGTGAGTTTTGAGTCACGTTTAAATAGTTTTTAAGCAATTTTGCAAAAAAAATGGACATTTTAATTAATTTTGGACAAGTTTTGAGAGAAAATATTCCAAATTCTGTCCATGAATAAAAGAAATAGTTCTGTTGTTCAGTTTTAGGGGTTAGTGTGATGTTAGAGCAGGAATAAACACTAGAATGACTGATTACAACAGGAGTCAATGGAAGGAAAGGAGGGAATAGAGGAGTTTAGTGAAATGGAGCGAGCTCTTTGTTTTTGTTCTGAGGGAACAGCTGGTCCAACGTTTCCGCCTCAACGAACCAACATGAGCTTCCTCCAATACTACAACATTTCAGCCAACAAACACAACAATATCCAGAAAGTACAGCAGCCACCAAGACGTCATCATAACCGCTGACTCAGCACGATTATCCGCCACACTTCATCCACAGAAACACAAACAGACGCACAAAATCTGAGTTATCATAGCAAGAGGTCGGGTTTTCAACCTGAAGGTGCAAAAAAGGTGAAAAGTCATCATGAAACGATGCAAAATAACAAAAAGATGTAAAATCATCACGAAAAGACGCAAAATAACCATAAAAAGACTCAACATCATCACAAAAATACGTGAAATGATCAGACACAAAATCAGCCGGAAAACATACAAAATAAACACAAAAAGATTTTAATAAACACAAAATCACCACAAACCAATATAAAATCTCCACCAAAAGATGTAAAATTCCCACAAAAACATGCAAAAACAACAACAAAAAGATGGGAAATGTGTGTTTTTGTATTAATTTTGTTAATTTACATTCAGGGACATTTTTCTGCATTTATATCCAGGGTTTGGACATTTTGCATCTTAATATATCCATTTATTTTCATATTTTGTGTATTATTACCAAAAAGTCTGTAAATTCTGCCAGGTTTCGTCCATTTTCTGAGTCTGAATTACTGATATATTCTACATCTTTTCCTTCTGTCCGCTAACAGACTGAAGAAGCTGCAGTTTAGGACTAAACCTTGGTTCCCGGTGAAGTCGGCAGCCTACTTCCTCTCTAGAATTCCAGTTTGGTGAACATTGGAGGGAACTGGACTGGAAAATCAATGACTGCAGCGGATCCAAAAAGATCTGGCAGGGAACTCAAAGGCCACAAAACCACAACCAAGAAGGAGACGCTTTTTCTGCTGGAGACACGTCTGCTGATCAACCTGTTGCTCAAAAACAGAAAAACGTCTCTTTTCAATCCGTGGTGTGACTTTTATCAGGAGAAACCAGCTGACAACATGTCAATAAAGCTGTAACTGCAGCTGCACTTTGGTCAAAACGTCAAAATAAATCAACAAAATGGGACCAAAAACAGAGAAAGACACACAGCTATCCAATGAAACAGCCAAATTTGAACAAAAACACCCATAAAGACATGCAAAATGACAACAAAAATGATTAAAATCAGATGCAAAATGTGTCAAATGTGACACAAAAGGACCAAAATGGAACAAAAGCAACCATAAAGACATTTTTAAAAAATGATTCAAATCAGACACAAATGTCCCAAATATGACGGAAATTTAATAAACTGGGACACAAACTATCAAAAAGAGACAAAAAAATCTCCACATAGCAACACAAAATGAACAAAATTGGACCAAAATCAACCACAAAGAGACAAAATAGCAACAAAAACATGCAAAATAAACAGTATGAGACACAAAACAGCCAAAGTGTGACAACAACACCCATAAAGACGTAAAATGACAAGACTCACAAAATGACCAACACCGGGCACAAAAATAACCAAAAAGAACAACAAAGACATACAAAATGACGAAAATCAGACACAAAATGACCAAAAAGGAACAAAAACAACCAGAAAAGATGCAAAATGACCACAAAGAGTCAAAATAGCAACAAAAACATGCAAAATTAACAGATGAAAGATGAAAAATAACTATAAATAGATGCAAAATGAAAACAAAAATACACAAAACCACCATGAAAAAACAAAATCAACACAAAACAATGCAAAACCACTATAAGTAGTTGAAAATCACCAAGAAAAGGTGCAAAAACACTACGATTAGAAGCAAAAGCCGTACAAGATGCTAAATCACTATAAAAGATGCAAAACTGCAACAAAAAGATACAAAATCACCACAAAACAGATCACCATATAAATCACTACAAGCAGATGCAAAATCACCATAAAAAGATGCAAAACTACAACAAAATGTTCCAAAATCACCACAAAAATGTGCAAAATCACTACAAATAGCTTCAAAATACCCCCCAAAATGCAAAATGAACACAAAACGATGTAAAATAACCATAAAAAGATGCAAAGTCAACACAAAAACATGTGAAATAGCCACTAAAAGATACAAAACCTCTACAAAAAGATGCTAAATCAAAACAAAAAGATATAAAACCACCATGACAAGACTCAAAATCTACACAAAAAGATGAAAAATCACCATGAAAAGATGTAAAAGTACCATAAAAGGATTCAAAATAGTCACAAAAGGATTCAAAATCAAGAAAAAAGATGCAAAATATTTTCAAAGGATCTTGAAAGGACGCAGGATCATGACTAAAAGTTGCTAAATCTACACAAAAAATGCAAAACCACCCTGAAAAGATGCAAAACTAAAACAAAAAGATGCAAAATCACCTCAAATGGCTTCAAAACATCTATCCTCCAACATGCAAAACTGACCCCAAACGATTCAAAATCAATACAATAACATGAAATAGTCACTAAGAGATGCAAAACTTCACATACAGATGCGAACGCACTAACAAGAAGACGCATAATCAATAAAAGAAGATGTATAATCACCCCAGAAGCACAAAATAATAACAAATAGATGCAAAATCAAAACAAAAAGACATAAAACTGCTATGAAAAGTTGCAAAATTACCAATAAAAGACTTAAAACAACAAAAAAGATGCAAAAATCACAACAAAATGATGCAAAATCCCTACAAATAGCTTCAAAATACCCGCCAACATGCAATATTAACACAATAACGACACAAATAACCACTAAAAGAGGCAAAACCGCCACAAAAAGGTGCTAAAGCACCACAAGAAGATGTATAATCAATAAAAGAATATGCATAATCACCCCAAAAGCACAAAATAACTACAAATAGATGCAAAATCAAAACAAAAAGATATAAAACTAGTGTGAAAAGACAGAAAATCAACGCAAAACAATGCAAAATGACCATAAACAGACGCAAAATCACCACAAAAACATATAAAATAGCTACTAAAAGACACAAAACCACCATAAAAAGATGCAAAATGACAACTAAAAGTTACAAAATCACCACATGTAGCTTCAAAATACGCCCCCCAAAAATGCAAAATTAACACAAAAAGATGCTAAATTATCATCAAAAGATGAAGTCAACACAAAAACGTGCAAAGCTACAACTAAAACACATAAAACTACCAACAACTTGAGCCTCAATAGCTCATCTGGACCTCGTCTACATGTTTAAATGTACTGAGCTGCTGCCCCCTGATTGGCTGATTGGACACCTGAGGACAGGTGAAGCTAATAAAGAGTCTACAGCTAAAGGAACCAACCTGCAGTAGAAGTTCTCCCTCTGGGATCTTTCCATCGGTTCCTCCTGACTTCTCATCTCCGGCCGCCGTCGCTCCGTTCCGACTGTTCAGGGCGACTGAGGAGGAAACAGGAAGTTAGAAAAGTTTCAGATTAAGGTTCAACCGAAGCCGCTCCAGATCATCAAACGTTCACAGCCTGAAATCTGAAGAAGTTCTACCATCTGACCCCATTAGATCACCATAGAAACACCTTTATTCTGGTTCAGACTCCAGAAACCATCGACTTCATCGAACTTTTCTTAGTTTCGTGACCTCTTAACTTCTCCTGAGTGATTCCAGTCGACTACAGCTGATGACTCCTCGATCCAGTTTAAATAGAACCCAGTAGATCCACTTTGGGGTTTGGAGGAGAGAAGATCCTTTAACCCCAAGAACACCAAACCTACCGTCAAGCATTTTAGTCCTGTTCGAGATCTTTTTAGGACTGGTTCAGGACTGGATTCAGACTGTCTTAGGAGGGTCTTGGACTTTTTTAAGGAGTAGTTTAGGTTAGCTTTGGTCCCAGTTCTGTACTGGTTTTAGACCTTTTTTAGGACTGGTTCAGGACTGGTTTCAGACTGTCTTAAGAAGGTCTTTTTTAACCCCAAGAACACCAAACCTACCATCAAGCATGGGGGTGGCAGCATCATGCTCTGGGTGCTTCTAGACTGGTTTCAGATTAGATGTTGGACTGGTTCGGAACCTTTTTTTTTGGACTGGTTTAGACCTGTTAGGACTGGTTGCAGACTGTCCTAAACTTTTATCTACTTGTGGTTGTTTTTTGGCTTTTAGTGTCTTATATTATTCATGTTGAGTGACTCTGGTGTCACATTAAATCTCTTCATGGTTGTTTTTGCTCCATTTTGGTCATTTTCCATCACATTTGGGACATTCAGTGTCTGATTTTAGTCATTTTTCATCTCTCTGCTGCCATTCCATCTGTTTGTAGTTGATTTTTTTTGTTCCACGTTTATCATTCGAAAAATTCTTCTTGGAAAAACAACAGATAACTGACAGAATAATAGAAAGAATCAGCAGTAAAACCTAACCTTCTCTGTTAATTAATGGTCTTTTCTGTCAGTATTGTTGCTCTGATGTGACAGTTGTTGGTAGAAACAGAAACAAAGGACGAGACGATGACGTGCAGAAACAGGAGAATGTGTTTGTTGTTTAAGCCGCCGTCACGTCTCTGGACGGAGATGTTTGTCTGATAATCAGGTCGGGTGTCTGATGGTCGCCTCGTGTCGTGTGAAGGTTCCACCAGATGCTCCCAGTTTCTCCCTCAACCCCCAAACAAAGAGCCTGACCCAGAACCCCGCCGGCCAATCAGGGCCCGCCTCAGCCCCGGAGGTCAGAGGTCGTCACGGGTCGCCGGGCGCCGCTCCCGATGAGGTCACAGATTAGCACGCTGCGGCTTTCTCATGACATCACCGCGCCTCATCACCCCGCATCACAGACGTAACCGTGACAACGCTAAGTCACTTTATCGCCGCGTTTCAGCCGAGAAAAATGTCAACAAAAGTCGTCAAATCGGAAAATAAACGACGAGTTTTTACTTCAAAAGTGTTAAAATGTGAATCATCAGGAAGGTCAGTTCAAGAAGAAGGTTCAAGTGGGACACATTTTTTATCATTTGTGTCTAAATTTGGTCAATAATGACTCAAACTTAAAATTACTGAAACAAACTGTCTTTCTACAGTGAAAAACTGAGAAAAGTCCCTTCTTGGGTCAAGTTTTGAGTTATTTTGGTCAAATTTTTGTCTTTTCTGGTACATTTTGTCAAGTTTTTAACAATTTTTTTGTCTTTTTAAGACTTTTGGTCACTTTTCAGTTATTTTTCATGCTTCTTGAGTCATTTTGGACAAATTTCAAGTTATTTTGGGACACATTTTTTATCATTTGTGTCTAAATTTGGACTCAAAGTGTCCAAATTTGGTTGAAAAGAATAAACCAAACTTGTCTTTCTACAATGAAAAACTGAGAAAAGTCACTTCCTGGGTCAAGTTTTGATTTATTTTGGACAAGTTTTCATCTTTTATGACTCATTTTGATTTGTTTTTAACATTTTTTTTGTCTTTTTTAACACTTTTGATCACTTTTCATTTACTTTTGATGCTTCTTGAGTCATTTTGAAAAGTTTTTTGCTTTCTGAACATTTCGTTTTGTCTTTTTTGGTCACTTTTCAGTTATTTTTGACGCTTCTAGAGTCAGCAAACAGCAGATCTGCTTCTCAGGCTTCACTGGACTCGTGGACAGAATGAAGAATCGACGTCCTTCTGCTTGACGTCCTTTAATCCAGCCAGAGGCGTTCCTCTGAGGAGAACAGCTCGGCCTTCCCAGACTGATTAAACCTCTGCTCCCTTCTCTGCTTTGGGAGAAGCTCCAGCGTTAACCAGAGGCTGAAAATGATTATATGTTGAGAAAAAGGACTGAACAAGCGTCCAAATGAACTAAAAACCTGTTCAAAATGATTCGAAAAGGTGCTCAACATAACTCGAAACATGTCCACAATGATTGTTCAAAGTGAGTCAAAAACTGTCCAAAGTGACAGAAACTTGTCTTAAAATAACTTGGAATTTGTCAAAAATGATGCAAGAAAAAATGACCAAAGTTGTACAAAACAGCATTTAAAATGGTCTCAAAAAGTGTCCAAAATGACAAAAATATTGTCCAGAATTACTCAAACTTGGTCAAAAATGACAAAATGGGGATTAAAATTTGTCCAACATAACTTAAAACGTGTCTAAAAACTTGTCCCTGATAACTTGGAATTTGCCAAAAAAAAAGATGCAAGAAACGTGAAAGATGACCAAAGTTACGCAAAATGATTTGAAAAATGGTCTCAAACAACTCAAAACTTGACTGTAAAAGTGTCCAAAATGACTCAAACTTTGCCCAAAATAACTTGAGATTTCTCAAAAATGATGCAATTAACATAAAGAGTGACACAAAGTTGGAATAAATGATCATAAAATGGTCTAAAACAACTCAAAACTTTACCAAAATAACTTGAAATGTCTCCATAATGACTCAACGTTTGTCCAAAGTGACTCGAAACTCTTTTCTTTTTGTCAGTTTTCTTGATTTGTGTATTTTTTTTTTGTCATTTTCTGTCTTGTGTTGGTGTTGTTTTATGTGGTTTATTATATTTTTGTCACGCTTTTCTTGTTTTGTGTCATTTTCTGGCACTTTTATCACCACGTGGTCATTTTGTGTCTGGTTTTTCTCAGTGGGTGCCTTTTTGTCTCGCATTTATCATCCTGTGGCTTGTTTTTTTTATCTAATTTTTGTTGTTTTGTGTTTCATTTTGGTCATTTTGTGTCTCTTTGTGCTCATTTTATTTCCTCTTACTGTAGATATTTTTCTATCTCCATGTTTCTAGACTTTTCCTCTCTAATCTGCTCATCATCAGTAGAAAAATGTTCCACCATGCTGAATGGATCTCCAACTACTAGAAGATGTTCCTCCATGCTGGATGGATCTCCAACTACTAGAAGATGTTTCTCCATGCTGAATGGATCTCCAACTACTAGAAGATGTTCCTCCATGCTGGATGGATCTCCAACTACTAGAAGATGTTTCTCCATGCTGAATGGATCTCCAACTACTAGAAGATGTTTCTCCATGCTGGATGGATCTCCAACTACTAGAAGATGTTTCACCATGCTGGATGGATCTCCAACTACTAGAAGATGTTTCTCCATGCTGAATGGATCTCCAACTACTAGACGATGTTTCTCCATGCTGGATGGATCTCCAACTACTAGAAGGTGTTTCTCCATGCTGGATGGATCTCCAACTACTAGAAGATGTTTCTCCATGCTGGATGGATCTCCAACTACTAGAAGGTGTTTCTCCATGCTGGATGGATCTCCAACTACTAGAAGATGTTTCTCCATGCTGAATGGATCTCCAGCTACTAGAAGGTGTTTCTCCATGCTGAATGGATCTCCAACTACTAGAAGATGTTTCTCCATGCTGAATGGATCTCCAGCTACTAGAAGGTGTTCCACCATGCTGGATGGATCTCCAACTACTAGAAGATGTTTCTCCATGCTGAATGGATCTCCAACTACTAGAAGATGTTCCACTTTGCTGACTGACTGTATCCTCCATTAGATCTCATCACCACCAGAGCAGCAGATTATCTCCATATTTATCAAACATTGGTCCTCTACAGGATTAACGGATGTTCAGACGCTACACGACGTCCTGGACGTCCTCCAGAGCTTCCAGACTGAACTGGATGTTTGGGATGGAACTTTATTTAAAGCACAGAGCTGCTGCTGGACCTCCAACGATACGTCCTCTGGTGGAGGCTTTACAACGTTGGTGGAGCTGAAATAACTATTTATTCATTAAACCAAAGAACACAAGAAATCTGTAAAAACACAAGAAGAATCTGTCAGTCAGCAAGACAGAAAAATATGTTTTAAAAAAACCCACAAAACACTGTAATTTAATATAGATATTTTTATGTATATCTGTAAAATAATATACAGATTGAAGATGTGGACATTATATACAGTTTTTTTTAATTTTTTAAAGACAAGATGTAAATTAATATTTATTTCTGTAGATTTAATATTTTTTGGTACTTTAGCATAACTGGAAAAATCTGTAAAATGACAGAAAATTCTTTAAAAAATTTCAATAAATTTTCCATGAAAGTAAAAACATATGAATTAATTAAATTATTATAATCTATTTTTAAAATGGATAGCTGTAATTTAACAAATCAAGAAAACTAATAATTATTATTAGAAAATTATTCACCATTTTCAGCCCCAACTCTACATTTTCCTTCAAATAACACAAATATCTTTAAATGTAAATAATGATGTTATTCATTATTTATATTATATTACAATAAAACAGTACATATGTCTTCTAATATTAATAATTATTCATATTATAATTGTAAGTAATCTTTTTCAGTTTTGTTAAATTACAGAAAATCATTAAATGTAAATCTTTTTTTCCACAGACATTTGCTCATTTTTCAGAGAAAAATCTGGTTTATTGAGGATTTAAAAACAGTAAATAGTAGTTTAAACTGATTTCATACATTTTCCCAGTTTTACCATATTAAAATCAGCAAATATATAGATTTTTTAACTGAAATTTTCTGTTATTTGAGAGAAAATTTGTTTATTAAGGATTTAAAATTTATTTTACAGATTTTTCCAGTTTTACTGTATTTAAATCAGCAAATCTATAATTTTTTCATGGATATTTGCTGTGATTTGAGAGAAAAATCAGGTTTATTTGAGATTTTAAAATGGTAAAATAGTTTAAAGTATTATTTTAGAGATTTTTCCAGTTTTACTGGATTTAAATCAGGAAATATATCTCAGTGTTACAGATATTTGCTGCTATTTTCACAACATTTGTCTGTTAAACTATTGCAGTTATTTATCGTATATTCCCTTGTCAGATTTATTTTTATATTTCAGTTGTAGATGCAGCAGCAGCAGTAATGCATGCTGCATGCAGGATGCTGCATGCAGCATGCTGCATGCAGGATGCTGCATGCAGGATGTGTGTTTGTGTGTTAATGATCGTGCTCAGAGTAAATATAGAACGTTTCAACTCCTTCACCCTGAACGCTGCAGTAAATGAACACGCGATGAACACGGACCTCCCCCACACATGGAAGCACGCCAACACAGACACTAATGCAGGGGAAGCACGCACCGCCGCTGCTGCGTGTCTCCTCAGCTCTCTGCATGTTTACTGATGGGGGCGGGTTTCCCCTCACGCAGCGGCCAATCAGGCGGAGACACGTCACTGGACTATAACAACACGCCTTCAACACGCCTTCAACACGCCTTCAACACGCCTTCAACACGCCTTACATAACAGAACCAGCAGCTGATAGAGACACTGAGCTCTGACAGGAAGATAAATGCTGGACAAACAAATAATAATAATAATAATAATAATAATAATAATAATAATAATAATAATAATAATAATAATAATAAAACGGTGAAAATTGACGGAAAATATTTACAAAAATAGCGGAAAAGTGTGAAGTTTTTTTTTGTTTGTTTTGTTTTGTTGTTGTTTTGAATATTTTATTTTGTTTTTGAGGATTTTTTTTATCACATGTCCAAAATAAAAACTCATTCAAGTTCTGAAACTGTAAAAACACTGAACTGAAAAAATCTGGAAATAATGATTTAAATTCACATCATGATGCTGCTACCACCATGCTTCACATCATGATGCTGCCTCCACCATGCTTCACATCATGATGCTGCCACCACCATGCTTCACATCATGATGCTGCCACCACCATGCTTCATATCATGATGCTGCCTCCACCATGCTTCATATCATGATGCTGCCTCCACCATGCTTCACATCATGATGCTGCCACCACCATGCTTCACATCATGATGCTGCCACCACCATGCTTCACATCATGATGCTGCCACCACCATGCTTCACATCATGATGCTGCCACCACCATGCTTCATATCATGATGCTGCCTCCACCATGCTTCATATCATGATGCTGCCACCACCATGCTTCACATCATGATGCTGCCACCACCATGCTTCACATCATGATGCTGCCACCACCATGCTTCACATCATGATGCTGCCACCACCATGCTTCACATCATGATGCTGCCACCACCATGCTTCATATCATGATGCTGCCTCCACCATGCTTCATATCATGATGCTGCCTCCACCATGCTTCACATCATGATGCTGCCACCACCATGCTTCACATCATGATGCTGCCACCACCATGCTTCATATCATGATGCTGCCTCCACCATGCTTCATATCATGATGCTGCCTCCACCATGCTTCACATCATGATGCTGCCACCACCATGCTTCACATCATGATGCTGCCTCCACCGTGCTTCACATCATGATGCTGCCACCACCATGCTTCACATCATGATGCTGCCTCCTCCATGCTTCACATCATGATGCTGCCACCACCGTGCTTCACATCATGATGCTGCCACCACTGTGCTTCCCATCATGATGCTACCACCTCCATGCTTCACATCATGATGCTGCCACCACTGTGCTTCCCATCATGATGCTGCCACCACCATGCTTCACATCATGATGCTGCCTCCTCCATGCTTCACATCATGATGCTGCCACCACCGTGCTTCACATCATGATGCTGCCACCACCATGCTTCACATCATGATGCTGCCTCCACCATGCTTCACATCATGATGCTGCCACCACCATGCTTCATGTCACATTTAGTCCCACAGATGATCAGCTGATGATTTTTAATTTACACATAATTCATACACAATAATCAAATTAGCTGGATTTCAGCTCCATAAAAGTTTATTTCTCTTTAAAAATAACACAACGCCAGTAAATTGCTGATAACAGTTCAACCTGTGTGTTTTCTACAGAGCAGCTGTGTCGTGTGCCGTGGCAGCGATTCGTGGACGTTAATGTCATTAAAACTGATTTATTTGACCTGGTTTCTGCAGCAGATAATCTGAGCTGCTTTAATGACCAAACAAACAAACGTTTTCTGGTTAAACTCAGTGTGCAGCTCTAACTATTAATGCTGCTTTAACAACAGACTTAATGGAAACTGGTCAAAGATTTAGTTTGTTGTGAGCTAAATGCCTTCTGCACCTTCTGTTCTTGTTTTATAAATTCTGAACATAAATGGTCAGCAGAAGTAACTGCAATCTTTAGCTGTTTATGAACATTAAATGACTGAAAAACTGCTAAATATTATCCAACATGCTTCATTCATTGGTCAGTGGAGCATCAAGTGTTTAACATCCTCATTTAAAACTACATGAGGTGATTGTTTTGGTCATTTTATGTCTCATATTTCCTCCTTGACAAAGTAACACAATTAGATTGTTATGAGATATTGACCAATAAATCAACCTGGACACTACAGACCAAATAAATGCAGGAACTCTACATGTTTATATTAAAATATTGGTCAGTTCCTGCTATTTTATTCACTTTCTGTTAAAACCTGCAGCAGTGTGTTCACCTGTCAGTGAATCAGGGATCAATCATCGTTTCACCTCCTGCTGCAGGTCCTAACTATAAACCATGAAGCTGTGCAGCATCGTCTGACAGAGTTGTGGTTATTTAACGGCATCATGTGACTCCTGCAGCCTTTCAAACCTTCCAGAGGAGGTCGGGTCGGATGGACGGGCTCAGCAGGAGGCAAAAGGACAACGTTTGGCTGCAGGCGACGACTTTTCTAAGAAACTAGGAGACTCTTTATTAGCTAAGCTGTGTCAGCCAGGATCACATCAGGACTTTCTACATCGTAAATACAGAAAATTCCTCCCATACTCCAGATGGAATTACTCATACTGTAAGTAGGACACAATGTAAGACATTATTACAATACGCTTCAACTTTCTTTACTTTCCACCTGAACGACGGAGCCTCACTAACAAGTTAAACATCAGTCAGGTTGGAGTCGACTCACAGGAAAAGCTAAATGAGTTGGAGCCATTTTGTCTCTTTGGGGCTATTTTTGTTTCATTTTACTCACATTTATGACATTTTGTGTCGTATTCTCAAGTTTTTTGTAAATCAAACTGGATGTTTTGTTTGTCAGACACCAAACACTGAACGTCATCACAAACACACCATCACCATTTAGAAGCATGGTGGTGGCAGCATCGTGATATGAAGCATGGTGGTGGCAGCATCATGATGTGAAGCATGGAGGTGGCAGCATCATGATATGAAGCATGGTGGTGGCAGCATCATGATGTGAAGCACGGTGGTGGCAGCATCATGATATGAAGCATGGTGGTGGCAGCATCATGATGTGAAGCATGGTGGAGGCAGCATCATGGTGTGAAGCACGGTGGTGGCAGCATCATGATATGAAGCATGGTGGTGGCAGCATCATGATGTGAAGCATGGTGGTGGCAGCATCATGATGTGAAGCATGGAGGTGGCAGCATCATGATATGAAGCATGGTGGTGGCAGCATCATGATGTGAAGCATGGTGGTGGCAGCATCATGATGTGAAGCATGGAGGTGGCAGCATCATGATATGAAGCATGGTGGTGGCAGCATCATGGTGTGAAGCACGGTGGTGGCAGCATCATGATATGAAGCATGGAGGTGGCAGCATCATGATATGAAGCATGGAGGTGGCAGCATCATGATATGAAGCATGGTGGTGGCAGCATCATGATGTGAAGCATGGTGGAGGCAGCATCATGATGTGAAGCACGGTGGTGGCAGCATCATGATATGAAGCATGGTGGTGGCAGCATCATGATATGAAGCACGGTGGTGGCAGCATCATGATGTGTAGCATGGTGGTGGCAGCATCATGATCTCAGAAATGGTTTGAAGACACCAAGGTGGAAGTTCTGGAGGCCGAGTCAGAGTTCAGACCTCAATCCAAAGTTCTGTTCACTCAGGATCCTTGAGGAACCTGACAGAGTTTAACAGTTTATAAAGAAGAATGAGGTAAAACTGTAGAATCCAGATGTTCAGACTGATGGACACCAACAGGATCCATGATGGAACTGAGTTTATAGGTTCTTCTACTAAATACTGACTGGAAGGAGGTGAATAAACATGATGTAAAAGACAGAATGTGGAAGAAAAATTGGTCAACATTAAACCAATATGCTTTATTCATTGGTCAGTGGAGGATAAAGTGTTAAAAAGCTTCATTTAAAACTATACGACGTCAGTTTCTTGGTGGTTTTGTGTCTCATATTGTTAATTTTGTGTCTTTTTATACTTGTTTTTGCTCCTTTTGGGAAGTTTCGTTCTTATTTTTTTTCATCATTTACCATCTATTTGTTTCCATTTTCTCTCTTTGTGGTTATTTTTTGTCCCATTTGGTCATTTTGGGTCTCATACAGCATCATTTTGGATCTTGTTATGGTTGCGTTTGTTCCATTTTTGTCGTTTTGTGTCCTATTTGGCATATTTTGTTTCTGATTTTAATCATTTCTGCAGCTCTTCGTTGCCATTTTATCTCTTTGTGGTTGTTTTGCCTCATTTCATGTCTCATTGTTTATTTTGCGTCTGTGGTTATTTGTGACATTTCGATTGTTTTGCTTCTATTTCTAATCATTCTTTTAGTTTTTTGTGTCTATCATTCATTTTGAGTCTTTTTATGGGTTTTTTTTATTCTTCCTTTTGAGACATTTCATGTCTGATTTTCATAATTTTTCATCTCTTTGTTTCCAGTTTGTCTTTTGATACTCATTTTTGTCCCATTTTGCTCATTTTCCATCTCATATTGTTGATTTATTTTGTCTTTGTGGTAAATTTGGATCTCTTTATATTTGTTTTTCTTCTATTTTGGTCATTTTGTGTCACATTTGCTAAACTTTGTGTTGGATTTTAGTCATTTCACATCTCGTCATTTTGTCTCTCCATCATTAGTTAACAGGTCAGAGATCCAGCTGTGAAGCTTCTCTGAGCAGCAGATCAGCTGATCCAGCTCCTGACCACAACAAAGATGGCCGCTGTGCTGGATAATACCAGATTAACTGGGCTCTGCTGCAGAGCTGCATTCGGGGCTGTTTGGGTACATTTAACCTTAAAGCGCACACAAAGCAGCACATTTTAATGCTTAATGAAGGCGTCTAACGGCGTTCCCAGAACCGGCCGGCATCAGACGGTCCAGAGGGTCTGCAGAGCTCCTTCTGTAAGAGCCCTGAGCTCGTTAATTACTTAGAGGCTGTCCAGGAAGTAGGCTAATGCAGTTAGACAACAGGGTTAGTGTGCAGCGCTACACCCTGACCTATCGGTACTGAAATCCACGATCAATAATTCACTGTGACAGGCCGAGGAGACGCAGAATTCTGCCATAAGCTCCGGGACGAGACGAGGAAATCCACAACCAGAGCTCCAGCAGGAATGAAAGGCAAAGACAAGACCTGGTTCTCATGAAGAAACATGAAGCTTTACAGCCGCCGATGTATAGATATATATGAAAGATGGAGAGAAAAGGTTTGTAGAGGTTGTAAAAACGGAAAAAGGGAAATATCTGGAGGACGTGGAGACAAAACTCTGACAAAGAGACAAAATATGACCAAAACAAGACAAAAACGGCCAAAAATGAGACAGAAAGCAACAAAAATGAGACAAATATGAGACAAAACTGTCCCAAAGACACATAAAACGACCAAACCATGATGTTAAGTTGCAAAAATGAGGAGAATCGAGACACGAAATGACAAAAACAAGACACAAAGTAAATACGAGACAAAACTGTCCCAAAGACACATAAAGTGACTAAAATTGAGACAAAAATGGACACAAAGGAGACAGAAAAACAAAAACAAGACTCAAAATGACACCAGAGGGACAACACTGTCCCCAAAGACACAAAGTGACCAAATCAAGACAAGAAATAAAACAAAAAAGGGAACTAAAGAGACAAAACTGCCTCAAAGACGCAAAAAATGGCAAAAATGACACAAAATGAAAAAATACTGTCAAAATAAGACAACACAAAAACACAAATGAGACACAAAATTACAAAGACAAGAGAAAAAAAGAAACAAAAAACGAGATGCAAAGTAAACACAAATGGACAGAACTGTCCCAAAGACACAAAGTGACTAAAATGAGACACAAAATGACAAAAAAAGACAAAACTACACAAATGAGATGCAAAATAACAAAAAAACAACAAAAAGGAGATAAAGCCAACATAAAGAGACAAAACTGTCCCAAAAGACCCTTAAAATGACAAAAAAATGAGTCAAAATGAGACAAACAAGACACAAAATGACACATGAAATTGAAAAACAACAAAAATGAGACACAAATCAAGAAAAACTGACATAAAATGACCACAAATGGACAAAACTGTCCCAAAGACACATAAAGCGACAAAAAATGAGACATGAAACAATAAAAAGAGACACAAAAGATGCATAAAATACAAAAAAAAAACAGTCAAAATGAGACAACCAAAACACAACATGAGCTAAAAACCAACAGAAACCAGAACTTGGAGATGCTGTTGAACTGTTCCTGTCTGGTTTGGTTCCTCTGAAGCTCCTCAGATCGACACTAAACCACCGACACGACTGGTTCTTCTTCCTGTCTCCGTCTCTAACAGCCATTTCACATCTTAAACAAACAGCTCTGCCTCCATTTCATAAATTCTTTAAACTCCAGGGTTTCCCTCAATTATTCATGATGCAGGAGCAGCGACGGCCGCAATGCAGCATTCGCTCTAAAATAACAGACGGACGCTCTAATGGACGCCAGCATGGACGAGTCTGGAGGACATATGGTGGACGTCCAGAGGAAGTGTAGAGTCTGGAGGACGTCCAGAGAAGGTTTAGAGTCTGGAGGACACATGGTGGACGTCCAGAGAAAGTTTAGAGTCTGGAGGACACATGGTGGATGTCCAGAGAAAGTTTAGAGTCTGGAGGACACATGGAGGACATCCAGAGGAGAAGGTTTAGAGTCTGGAGGAGACGTGGAGAACGTCCAGAGAAAGTTTAGAGTCTGGAGGAGACGTGGAGGACGTTCAGAGAAAGTTTAGAGTCTGGAGGACACATGGTGGATGTCCAGAGAAAGTTTAGAGTCTGGAGGAGACGTGGAGGACGTCCAGAGGAGAAGGTTTAGAGTCTGGAGGAGACGTGGAGGACGTCCAGAGGAGAAGGTTTAGAGTCTGGAGGACACATGGTGGATGTCCAGAGAAAGTTTAGAGTCTGGAGGAGACGTGGAGGACGTCCAGAGGAGAAGGTTTAGAGTCTGGAGGAGACGTGGAGGACATCCAGAGGACAGGGTTGATGTTGGACAAACAGCTTTAAATCAGCGAAACAGATAAACGAGCTTAATGTGGAACCAGAACCTCCGAGAACCAACAACACAACATCTAAACCTTCAAAAAGGACAAATCAGGAAAATTACACTATTTTTACTTCTTTATTTTATGCTCTAACCCTTACTGGAAGTCACTTATAAATAAATAAATAAATAGATAGATAAATAAAAATAAATATAATAAATAAAACAATCAATACTAAAACAGACAGTTTGTGCTTTTTGCAGATTTTAAACGACAAATGCTGAGTTTACTTGCAAATTTGTAGCTGCAGGGAACAAAACAACCACAAAGAAGCCAGCAGACATCGTCATCCGTTGCTTCATCCGTTGCTTCAACCATTGCTACAACCGTTGCTTCAACCATTGCTACAACCGTTGCTACAACCGTTGCTTCAACCGTTGCTACAACCGTTGCTTCAACCGTTGCTACAACCGTTGCTACAACCGTTGCTACAACCGTTGCTTCAACCGTTGCTACAACCGTTGCTACAACCGTTGCTTCAACCGTTGCTACAACCGTTGCTTCAACCGTTGCTACAACCGTTGCTACAACCGTTGCTACAACCGTTGCTTCAACCGTTGCTACAACCGTTGCTACAACCGTTGCTTCAACCGTTGCTACAACCGTTGCTACAACCGTTGCTTCAACCGTTGCTACAACCGTTGCTTCAACCGTTGCTACAACCGTTGCTACAACCGTTGCTACAACCGTTGCTTCAACCGTTGCTACAACCGTTGCTACAACCGTTGCTACAACCGTTGCTTCAACCGTTGCTACAACCGTTGCTACAACCGTTGCTTCAACCGTTGCTACAACCGTTGCTACAACCGTTGCTACAACCGTTGCTACAACCGTTGCTACAACCGTTGCTACAACCGTTGCTTCAACCGTTGCTACAACCGTTGCTTCAACCGTTGCTACAACCATTGCTACAACCGTTGCTACAACCGTTGCTTCAACAGTTGCTTCAACCATTGCTACGACCATTGTGTCAACCGTTGCTACAACCGTTGCGTCAACCGTTGCTTCAACCGTTGCTACAACAGTTGCTTCAACCGTTGCTACAACCGTTGCGTCAACCGTTGCGTCAACCGTTGCTACAACCGTTGCTTCAACCGTTGCTTCAACTGTTGCTACAACCGTTGCTTCAACCGTTGCTTCAACAGTTGCTTCGTCACAACAGCAGCAATGGAAACGCTTGGATTCAGGCGTCCCAGAACTGTTTCATGTGGGATCTTTAAAAATCTGTACTTTAGAAGGGGTAAAATCTCAGTTTATGTGACCAAAAACTAAGGTTTATTTCACTCAAATGCATCTTTCTGTCCAAGTAATTTTGGTTTTAGAGTTTTTTCCACCCGAACAGTCCATAATGCACGGGTTTTAAAGGTTTCAATTCATCCAGATAGTACTTTCTATCTATTGCTAGCTGGTTTTAGAGTTTAATTCCACTCAAAATACTACTTCCTGTTCAAATATTTATGGTTTTAAAGGTTTATCCAATCAAAACGTTACTTTCTGTAAAACTTTTTATGGTTTATTCCAAACTATTAGTACTTTGTCTCCAAATACTCATAGTTTCAGAGGTTTATTCCACCCAAATAGTACTTCTAAATAACTGCATCCCAAGCAATACTGTCTAACAAACACATTCTGTTTTTAAAGGTTTATTCCACCCAAAAAAATACTTGTTATCCAAATATTTATGGTTGTCAAGGTATATTCCACTAAAATTCTACTTTCTGTGCAAATATTTATGGTTTTAAAGGTTTATTCCAACTAAATAGTCCAGTTAAACAGACAAGTTCTGGTTTTAGAGGTTTATTCAAGCCTAAATAGTACTTTCTATCCAAGTATTTATGGTTGTAAAGGGATATTTCATCTGAATACTACTTGCTGCTCAAATATTTATAGTTTCGAAGGTCTATTCCAATCAAAACATGACTTTGTCAAACTTTGTTGTGGTTTTAAAGGTTTATTCTACGCCAATAGTACTTCTAAATAACTGCATCCCAAGCAGTACTGTCTAACAAACAAATGATGCTTTTAAAGGTTTATTCCAACCAAATAGTCCAGTTTAACTGACAAATTCCGGTTTTCAAGCATTATTCCACCCAAAATACTGCTTTCTGTCAAACTAATGCATTTCAAAGGTTTTTTGACTCACATGCTATTTTCTATCCAAATATTTATGGTTTTAAATGAATATTTCAACCAAATAGTACCTTCTAATGGACCAGCTATTTTTTCAAAAAGTTAAGCTAACAGCGCTACACAACCCAGAACCCAACTGTGTTCAGATCCAACCAAAGAACTACAGATCAGACAAAGTTCTGCACACTTTGACCAGCAGATAATTAATTAATTAATTCTCTGATAACAGGTTGAAGAGAAGCTTTAAAACAGAGTTAAAATAATTATTTAGAGTCTAAAAGTTTAAAACTACTAAAGTGAACTTCAAGAAACATGATGAAGAGACGGAGCAAAGAAGAACTTTGGGGTTCAGTTTTGGTAGAACTGTGAGATCAGATGTGGGCATTGATGGAAGATGAAACCCAACAAACACCAGCAGCAGCGTCCTGTTTCCAGAACCAGAACCAGAACCTGATCATTAATAACCTACCAGAGAAGAAGTTCTTGGCCCTCAGGTAGCTGACGCTGAGCCTCAGGATGGACAGTTTGTCCAGACTGGCCGTCACCTCCTCAGGAAATGGCAGCAGCCCGGCCAGACGCTCCAGCTCCCCGTTCAGACGGTCCCGGTGCCGCTTGGACGGGTTGGACTTGGAGCCTTCAGCTGGAGCCTGCTTCACCCTGAAGGACCGACGGAGTAGGAGGTAAAGTTTAAGACCAGGAGTTATCAGAACATCTAGGAGGTAAAGTTGAACACTAGAAGATATCAGAACATCTAGGAGGTAAAGTTCAACACTAGAAGATATCAGAACATCTAGGAGGTAAAGTTCAACACTAGAAGATATCAGAACATCTAGGAGGTAAAGTTAACCAGGATATCAGAACATCTAGAGTAAAGTTAACCAGAGTATCAGAACATCTAGGAGGTAAAGTTTAAGACCAGGAGTTATCAGAACATCTAGGAGGTAAAGTTCAACACTAGAAGATATCAGAACATCTAGGAGGTAAAGTTCAACACTAGAAGATATCAGAACATCTAGGAGGTAAAGTTCAACACTAGAAGATATCAGAACATCTAGGAGGTAAAGTTCAACACTAGAAGATATCAGAACATCTAGGAGGTAAAGTTCAACACTAGAAGATATCAGAACATCTAGGAGGTAAAGTTCAACACTAGAGGATATCAGAACATCTAGGAGATAAAGTTGAACACTAGAAGATATCAGAACATCTAGGAGGTAAAGTTGAACACTAGAAGATATCAGAACATCTAGGAGGTAAAGTTCAACACTAGAAGATATCAGAACATCTAGGAGGTAAAGTTCAACACTAGAAGATATCAGAACATCTAGGAGGTAAAGTTCAACACTAGAAGATATCAGAACATCTAGGAGGTAAAGTTCAACACTAGAAGATATCAGAACATCTAGGAGATAAAGTTCAACACTAGAAGATATCAGAACATCTAGGAGATAAAGTTGAACACTAAGAGTTATCAGAACATCTAGGAGATAAAGTTGAACACTAGAAGATATCAGAACATCTAGGAGATAAAGTTCAACACTAGAAGATATCAGAACATCTAGGAGATAAAGTTCAACACTAGAAGATATCAGAACATCTAGGAGATAAAGTTCAACACTAGAAGTTATCAGAACATCTAGGAGACAAAGTTCAACACTAGAAGATATCAGAACATCTAGGAGATAAAGTTCAACACTAGAAGATATCAGAACGCTCATTTTACACCAAAGTTCTGTTAGAGAACTGGCAAAAATATGAACAAAAAAGCAAAATGGAGAAACAAAGAAATGGAGAAAATCAACTCATAAAACAAAATTAATATGAAACACCAAAATATTGAAACTGAACCAGATAACAACTTGTTAATTCAGCTCCTAAATAATGACAAAATATTAAAATAATCTCATTAAAAGCAGCTGGAACTGAAGCAGGTTAATTATAAGATAATTTTAATATTGTATTATTAGAATATTTGGATTTTAACACCAAGAAAGCTTAAAAATCTTCATGTTTCTGACTTTTGGTTGCTTGATTTTACTTTTTTTTAAACTAAAAATGGACTTGATTCACCCAAATCCTTGAAAACTGTTAAAAATCATTTATATTTAGTCCAACTGAATATGAAAAACAAACTGAACTGAAGGTTTTTGGGACTTTATTCCTCTAGAAATTATGAGATTCTATCAGTTAAAGCTGCGTTTTAATACAAAATGTAAACAATAAACTCAGAAATTACAGCAAATATTTGTTTAATTTAAATAAAGATGTTCTGAAACACTAAGAAGGTTAAAACATTCAATTTCTTTTAATAAATCTGTGGTTTTTCTGTGTTTAAGTCACTTTTTGTTCTCATTTATCAGCTTTAGTCATCAGAATATTAAACTTTGTGCCTTTTTTTTGACAAATATGAGTCATTTCTTTAGTAGAAAGTCATTTTTTATTTATTTTTTTACTGAAACAAACAAAAAGTATAAATGATGGCATGTATTTAGCTGCACATTTCTTCATATCTGTGGAGAAAATCATTTGTCGGCCGTGTTTCAGTAATATTTCAACTAATTGTGCAAAATTACCTAAAGTCGTCACCACAAAACTTCAAAAAATACCAAATATTTGGAATTTAATTTGGTTGAAACACAAAATTGATGCACAATGATATAATTTAAATTCTTTAAGTGCTGAATAATTAATATTTCTTTATAAAAACCATCGTCCTGCAGAAACTTTTAGATGCAGCTGATAATTTACATTATTTCATGAACTTAAAGGAGCTTAAAGTTAATTTATTTCATGTTTTACTGCCTCAAATTGATCAAATTCATGTTTAAAAAGCTCAAATATTATTTATATAAAACAGAAACAGTTTCTTCTTACAGACTGAAACAAAACGTTTGTCTGTTTTAAAATGTTTTCCATGAATTCAATCCGTTTTTTCTGTCATATTTATCTACAAAACCGCTAATAATAAACAAATATACGGAAAAAAATCCACTTCCATCTTCTCTTTTTAAAAACAGACAGTTTTATATTCATATGTTCTTTTTGTGATGCTGAACGTTAAAATTTATTAAAGACATTTCAGAAGCAGAGAAATCCACTTATTCTAACTTGAATTTTCATTTTTTATCATAAAATTCTCAATTTCGTACGTTTTTAAGTGAAGTTCTGCAGCAGCTTATTGAAGAAAAATGACACAAAATGAACATAAATAAATGTATTTGTGGATGAGAATAATTTTAGCAACAGATTTTTTCACTTTATGTAAAAAGGAGGAGATTTCTGCATAAAAAGAACAAAAAACTGACGTAATTCTACTCTTCTGGGTGTAATTTAACTTTTCATGCATTAATCTGAATGAAAAACAAATAGTGACAAAAAATCTCACAGAATTTGTATTTTAGCACTTTAAACTCATTTTTCTATATTTAACACAAAAAACATCACAATAAAGACCTTTCTGATCACAATAAATTCATTTTCCATTAAGTTAATGCCATAATCATAATAAAGGCTTTTATAACCACTTTAAACTCATCTTTTCTTTATTTAAGATCAGAAAGATCTTTCTGACCACATGAATGTTTTTGTTGATTTAATACTAAAAACATCATGATAAAGACATTTCTGGCCACACTAAACTTAATTTCCTTTATTTAATATCATAAGTCTTTCTGACTAAACTAAACTCGCTTTTTGTTGATTTAATTAAAAAAAAAAATCACAATAAAGGCATTTCTAAACATATTAATCTAATTTTTTCTTTATTTTATATCATAATAAAGGATTTTCTAACAACATAAACCTATTTTTTGTTGATTTAACATAAAAAACATGCCAATAAAGACTTTTCTAACCACAATAAACACATTTATATAAAGATGTAAAATAATAATCAGCTACAATATTCAGTATTTATCAGTTCATCTGGATATTTTAACCTATTTTTCCTAATTAAATAAAATAATTTTAAATGGTTTATTTCAGCTCTGAAGCCTCTCTGTGACGTCAGCAGGGTCCTGCCCACCGCTCCGTGTGATTGGCTGCACGTCAGCGCAGAGAGCCAATCAGCAGCGAGGATTAAATGGTGCAAAGTCCTCCTTTAATTAAACATAAAAATACACAAAACAAACACGCTTTTAAAGAGGTTTTCTGATTGAATTGATGTTTTTTGTCGGATTTTTTTTACTTTTAGCTCCGAATATCTTCTGCTTCCTGAATTCCTGTCATTAAAATGTGAATTTATGATTAAAAATGACATTTTATTTGCTGTTTTTGCAGATTTAATGCTAGAATAATGCTAAATATTGTTGTGTTTGCCACTAAAAGGCCTCTGTGTGCAGTATTTCAGGCTGTGCTGCTGCTTTAACCTCCTGCTGGATCACAAACTGTTTATTTATCCTCTGAATCAAACTGTGTGACAACAGACAGAGCTGCTGCCATCCTGCTGTCACTTCACATCAAACTCACTGCTGCTCGCATTTTAGCCTTTCTGCTGCAACAAACTGCATTTTATCACACAAATCTAGCAGTTTTAGAGATTTTCTGCAGATTAAGGTTCAAAAACGGACAGAAAAATTTAATAAATGCATCAAAAAGTGAACATTTCGTCCTTCAGATTTGGATTTTTTGGGTTTTAAAGCGACGGATTTCTGCATTTTTTGCAGCCTTGAACGCAGCACAGGGAGGATTATGGGTTGGATTTTTTTCCAGACGCTGAGTCTCTATTTACAGGATTTATTCATCAGTTTCTGCATCCAGATTAAAGCATTTACCGTGAATAAATAAATATATAAACTCTCCTCCTGCAGCAGAAATCACTTCATTTATTCTCTGAAATTCAGTTTCTGATGAATGAATCCGGTTTGGAGATTTTCCAGATTCAGTCACTAATGATCACATCAGAGCAGATCAAAGGATCCGGAAGCATCCAGGAGAACTTTATCTGCAGCTTTACACCAATAACTACAGGAAAATAACGTTTATTTAACGCTGCAGGACTCAAAGGCACCAAAGTTTACTTAAAAAAATCTGATTTATGCTGAAAAAAATGGATGTTTGAGTCACATTTAAAAAGCAGCTCTGATCTGACGCCACAAATATCTGCTCTTCTCTTCAATTTAATTTTAAAAAGCACCATTTTACTGAGCTAATGTCCTCCTGAATGACCTGCAGAGGAAATAAACTCGCTCTGGTGAATCTCTGAAGGGCGTTTTGACAGAAAATGGCGCAACAGCAGCACGAGGGTCGCGGAGAGGCGCAGAAATGGGAGAAAAACTGGAATTAAAGCGTCTGAAAAACGACTTTAATCCGGTTTGATTTGGTTTGTTTTTTAGACTAGTGTCATAAACGGATGCAGAGATAAATAAATAGTGGAAAGGAATCAGCTGAAGGCGGAACGAGGCCGCTGCTGCCGCTGCAGGCCTGAAATAATCCGCAGGCTTTACGCACCGAAAACAGCCGCAAATCTGCTTCTATTGCAGCAAATACGGAACATTTAGCAGCTGAAATGTGATTTAAATGAATTTAGGCTGAAAAAGAAACGAAATATTGATTGAAATTGGTTTTCTGAGTTGATTTAGAAGCTAAGAGGTTCGGGATTATAGCAGATTTTTGCGCATTTGGAGATGGATTCGTCTCCAAGCGGGTTTTTATCGGTTTTATTTTAAATTAAAGCACTAAAAGTGAATTAATTAAACAGATTTAAAGCCACTCACGCTCTCTGCACCGGTTTTCTCCGCTTGCGTCCCGCATACATGTCGCCTCTTCTTATGTAAACCGCAGAATCCCTCAGAAACACGCACAGGTCTGCGGCCGCTACATGAAAACCTCCGAGTCCGCTTCGATCCTCCGCATTTACTACGCAAACAGGCCGAGCAGGAGCCGCAGAAAGCCCGCAGAGAGGCGGCGCAGAGCCCGCAGAGAGGCGGCGCAGAGCCCGCAGAGGAGGCTGCAGGTCGAGGCGCAGAGCCCGCAGAGGAGGCTGCAGGTCGAGGCGCAGCGCTGCGGGCCGCTAAACCCGAACCCGCAAAGCGACGCAGCACAAGTGCGCAAAAAAGAGGAGTTTATCCGGAGGTTCTGACGGGAAAATGATCCGAGAGGAAACAGAAAAGTTGAGTTTTCATCCTGAGGAATTAAAAAGGAAAAAAAAGCTGCGCAGATCAGAGAAAAGCCGCAGTTTGCGCAGAAAGAATCCGCATATTTCCTGCAGGTTTCACGGCAGCAGCGTCTCCATGTTCAGCCTCCATCAGAGCTCCAATTAGTGCAGGACGGGCCGCGGGGGCGCGCATTCCACTGACAGATTTCTGAGGGGAGCGCGCACCGGGAGCTCGAGGGAGGAGGAGGGGAGGGAGGGAGCGCGCAGGATAAGAGTGTGTGTGTGTGTGTGTGTTTGCGCGGGCACGTCGGAGAGTCTCCTGGAAACACAGGCCAAGCGGGTGCACGGAGGCGCGCCCCCGAGCGAGTCCCTGCGTCCAATGAGCGGAGAGATGGAGGCTGGAGAATGTGGGTCAGGGGTGACAGTTTGAAATAATGGAGCTGAAGGAGAGGAAAGATTCCCAGAAATAAAGCTCAGGTTCATCAGAAAACACCTGGAAACATCTGGAGAGGCTGAAAAATAAGAAAAAATATGAGACAAAAAGAACCACTAATAGATGTAAAATGACCACAGAGACACAACATGAGCAGAAATAAAAGCAAAAGGATCCCAATGACACACAAAGCAACAAAAATTAGAAGCAAAAGGACCTAAATGTGATGAAAAATGGCAAAACTGAGCCACAGAATGAACACAAAGAGACACAAAACTAAAGGAAAAACTAAAATTACTCACAAAATGTTCAAAATGAGCTGCAAACGCACCAACATTAGATGCAAAATGATCCCAGTGAGACAAAAACTGCCAAAATTAGAAACAAAATGACCAAAATGACACACAAAAGACCACAAAGACTCACAAAATGTACACAATAAGATTCAAAATTATTAAAATGAGATACAAAACAACAAATATTAGAAGCAAAATGACCAAAATGTGCTGCAAAATGCTAAAACTGAGCCACAGAATGAACAGAGACACAACATGAGCAAAATTAGATGCAAAACGATCACAATAAGATGAAAAACAATCAAAATGATGATAAAAATGACCAAAATGTGACGTAAAATGACAA